>BGZK01001565.1:0-132659 GCA_005406025.1 Eumeta japonica
TTATCCTAATAGATAGGTATGAAAAAAGTGTTTAAATCAAAATCTTTATTAATATTTGAAATATAGTGAAATTTGAAATCACTCAAAGTAGGTATAAGGTCAATGGAATTTTGTAGTTTTATACAAATTATTTAAATTCAAGTATATTTACATTCAAGTAGTTTAGAAGTAGTTCTAAAATGTTTTATGTATTCTAAAATGCCTTATAGCGAAATTATGAGACATTTTAGAAGTTTATGATTAAATCCTAACAAGTCATTTAAAACAAGAAAGCGAAAATTATAACAATTGCTTTAGCAACATCTAATTATTCAATATGACCTAGGAAAAAAATATGATAATTACAGTTATTATGAAAAAAAAAATTTTTTTGTCAACTCTGGAATGAGTCAATCAAACAATAGATTAGACTATACGCCTACACGTAGCAGTCATTGACCAAAGGAGGAAAGACATTGCTTTGTTTGAATATTTTAAAAGAATATTAAGAAAATTATTTTTATTACTTTTAAATAACAGCATTGTAGTAATGTTTTTTTTTATATCTACATCATTTTAAATAGTTTGCATATGTAAATTTAAATTAATTAATTCACTATTTTTTTTAGTTTTATCCAAATAACAGGTTATATTATTAGGTATGCCTAACCTCTAAACTGTGCTCTTGTTATAATATGCCAGTTCAGGCAACATCAGGATATGAGCGATTGAGGTGTATTACATTCATCGTAACCGCATACGTCGAGATCCTCAATTTTTGAGGCCATATTAATGAAAAACGAAATAAATATGAAAGCCATTATGTTTTAAACTATTTTTTATTTCTCACAAATTTATCAATGAACTTTTGGCCAAAATATCACTTTGAAATTATTTAAAAAAATTACATACTGCCTTTCCTCTCACCTGTTAACACGGATTTGGAATAATTCTCCATTTGTATTAAGCATCCATTAATTTGGAACACAAAATTGACCCTACTCTAAAATTGATTGCAGTATCAAAGAAATTAACGTTGTTGATCAATTTTATTGCTACTTGAACGAAGATAGTGAAATAGAAAATTTTTTTTTATACTCTGCCCCATTTATTGACATTCCGTTTTCCTCAAGTTTTTGTCTCCTATAGAATATGAGTCAACAAAACTACTTCTAACTTGGCTTATACGTCAATTATTAATACTTGAGGATGTTTTGTTACCATATTGTGAGAAGTAGAGGATAGTCATAGTACCTACTACCAACAGAGTAATGAGAATTGCATCACGATCATAAAGCATAAAAATAATATTCGCTTTGATTTACTAAATAAATTAATACACAAATCCATAAATAACAGCGATTGCATCTAGATAAAAACCTAAACTAACAATAGGATTTGACAGATAACGTATGTGCAATCTGTCAAACCTTAAGCTTATCGTTTAGGAATTTCATTTTTTTTTTCTTCTGTTGCAACCCGCAGCAACATACAATACAACGCACAAAACTTTGCCGCTCTGGATTGGCTGCGAATGATATACTGCGGAGGTATTACACTCCCCGACCCTTCCTTCTACCCCGCCGCGTTCCTATTTTACGCCATTGCCACGCTTCCGTGACGAACTTCACAGCGAAGTTTCGTGAGTAGTACTATACACTCTTGATACCCACTGCGTTTTTCTCGCATTAGTGCGTATTTCCGCTACCGCTATTGTTATTTTTCTTGTGACCTCTCGTCTCGTTATCGCTGTCGTTCTTCGATGTTATTTTTCGAAAACTCCTACTTTGTTCCGCTACTATTTTCAATATTTAAAAATTAATATAATAATTAATAACAACGCCCATAAGGAGCACTATCATCATAGATTCATCATTTCTTTTGACGTATTTAGTATACATACCTATACGCTTTCAATATAATATATTTAATATCATTTCACATTATTCTCATTTCACTTTTTTATATAATTTTCTATAAGGTTATTTGTTTAACATAAATGTGATCTATAAATCTATTGGTGTTCTACGACAAACTTATCCATTTGTTGTGTCGCAATATGGTGAATTGTAATTAAGGAATTAACGCATTTGTAATTATTTGCTGCAAAATGTTGACATTGTATTTACATTCTAGGTCAATAAGCAACACAAATTGTCTTTTCTAGTGCCATATAATATTGTAAAAAGACACTGAAAGTACAATACAATTAATTAAGGCGAAAAAGTACTTGAAAAAACATACTGCGAATCGGAGTTTTGTCAAAAATAGGTTTGATAATGTATTGTTTAAGTAATGACATCAGAGCATCAACGGTCACTTATAGTACAACGCACGAAACTTTGCCGCTGTGAATTGCCTGCGACTGATGTAATGCGCAAGTTCAATGCTTCCTGACCCTCTTCTTCTCCTCCGTATTTCTCTTTTACGCCACTGTGACGCTTTCGTGACTAAACCCACAACGGCAGTTTCGTACATTGTACTTTACGTACAAAGTGGGCTTATAATAATTCAATGAATTCATAAGGGAAAAAATATTTAAATAAGGAACTAATTAAATATTTAATTGAATAATAATCATGAATTGACGAAATAGCTTCTATATTATGAGTGTAATTTAAAATTACGATTTAAAATAAATTCATACCAATGGGTAACACAAACACAACATTGAAAAAATAAACTAGGTCTATTTTTAATTTAAATTAACAATGAGATCAAATAAAAATTAATCCTACTTTTATTTTTAATTAAGACAACGTAATACCTACTTGATAAAATAAATAAAAGTTTCTGTGAAATATAGGGAGTTACAGCTGTTGTTGTTTAACCAATGATGTTAAAGTGCCGACGATCATATTTGACGTACAGTGTGCTTACAAATAGTTCAATCAATTCATAGAAAATATATTTAACTAAAAAAAATCGATACTACTATTTTTCTAATTACACTGGTCAACAAATTAAAAAAAAAATTTGGGTCCGGAATACCGTTGATGGTTTTGTATTGTGTGCATTGGCAACACTAAAAACAATATTATATTTTTTCTGACGTGTAGTTTTCGATCTACCCTCTGTTTTGAGTATCGGCTGCAATTAGTACTTTCGGTTGTTCGTTTTTCTATCTTATCAGTACATTTGTATAAATAAATTTATTTTCATATAATGTACTCATCACGAAAAAGATCTCAATGATCCAAATATGTTTTGATGTATTTGTGGTGAATGTACAGTCAAAAAATTCAGGAAATCCATAACAGGATTGATAAAAGGTGCCTATTTTTCCTATTTTAAGTTGAAAATTGTGGATGAAAGCCGTGAATACCTCAGATTGTAAAATGTGCTATGAACACTTGAGACAGTGGATCAGTGGTCAAAGAAATTGTATGAGGTTTGGAGCGCCTACGCAGTGGAAATAACACAAAAGTCACTATGACGGCGACTGTTACTTCTGCTGTGTCAATTTGAAGATCACGTGCGGAGTGCGATAAACATGAATTCCATGTGTTGTTAAGACGTTATTGGAAACAAAATCTTAAAGCATCTGCGGTAGAAAGGGAAATATATGTAATTTAAGAAGATGCAGAAGAACTTGACGGTATTGAACTTCTACCACATCCAGTATTTAGTACGGGCCTTGCACCGTTACATTACTATTTATTCAGATCCATGGCGAAATTCTTTCGCGGAAAAAAAATTGAGTTCAAAGGAGACGTTCATAATGCAGTGCGGCAATTCTTTGCATCCAAGCCTAAAGAATGGGTTTACGAAAGTCTCAGCGACCTTGCTGGACGTTGGGTTACATAAAATATAAAGGGCTATACTTTAAATATGAAGGTTACCTTTTTGTATAATTATTTAATAACCAAAATGAACATTAAAAATCGCCCTTATGTATGAGATACCTTAATACTACGTCTTAGAATAATTTTGAATTTTTCAGTAAGTACTTCATTTCATCCTCAGGCTATAATATAACCATACCAGTGACAATAATTATCCTAAAAGATAAAAAAAAAAAAACATCAGAAAGTAATTTATCTATATGTACATCTTTTATAGGTATATATCAACTTACATTTCCTGGCGTGTGCACACATTAGGCCCCTCGAGGACAGCACTGGCGATGCTCAGCGCCGCTGCTAAAAAGATTAACTCCCTGAACATTTTCATCATAAAGCACTCTGGTCCATAACCCTTCGTTGAATTCTTTATATTTTATAGCTTTCCGACGTCGGCGTGTTCACCGATGAGGTTAAAATGCCACACCTAAAAAAGAAAATATTTTGTAAGTTTTCTCATTTAAATTGTAAATCAACTGAGTCACCTTGGCTAACTTTGCATCGTCGGTTTAACAAAAACTTTTTAGTTTAAATTTATGATGGAAGTAGATAGTATACGATTTCTAGACGTTCCTTAGAAGCATTATCACTGTCATAGATATTATTAAGCTGAAATTAAAGAAGTAAACTGTCTGTCAAAGCGGATGAATGTAGTGGAAAAAAAAATGTACAAGGAAAGCGGCACCGTAAGAAGGTCGCGCATGACGAGTATACCGTTAGCTACGTCGCTGTAAGGCCAGGCCGGTCTCGCGACGCCTCCTTAGCGCGCAACTCATTAAAAACCAATAGAAATTAAAGAGAAAATCCATCATAAATTAAAAGGTTAATTTATTATCGTTGCCTGCTAATGATGATTATTTAAAAAAAAGTCTAGTTATTAACGTTGAACATACATTTTAAAACTAAATAGAAATTAATTGCCCACTTTCCCGATGATTAAAAATGTTAAGTGCGTAATTACTGCTGATGGTAGAAGTGACATTTTCATAAATAGATATGTGTGTTTCAGACAAAAATATATTCAAGGGCAAACGCTCTAGAACATCCACACACTTCTTTCATTAAAAGATTATTTACGAAACAGGCATCATTTTCTACAATAATTACATATTACAAAATATAAAACACGTATTGTAATTATATGAATTTCGTCAATGTGTATTTCGTCTTGTTTGCACATCGCATAACACACGTCACCACGAACTAAACGAAAAAATTGGATCACACGTGGTGGCCAAATTCGCAGAACGCCGTTACTGTAGCAAAATAACCTACGGGCGAAACATGTTATACGATCTTTATCATAATTTCTGTAGTTCTTTCTCATTGATTTCTTGTTCTAACCGACTTCATGTAAATTTAGATCATAAAAAATAATATCTTTTTGAAAAACTACTTTTAACATATTTTCCCGTATTTTTTACAGAAAACATGTATTATGTTTAATCAGTATTGTGTATAATATAGACTTTTATACGAGACCATGGTTGAACGTAACATAAAGAGTCTATCAGATCTAGGTCTAGATATTACAGGAACCAGATTAGAAGTATAGTTTTTATATCTTATCGTATAGTAACAGTAGCTGCTTTAAGATAAGCGATATGGCAAATTATTATTACACATCCGTTTGAAATTGATTTAATTTATTGAGATTTTTTTTTAGATAAAATCTTTTAATTACAATCGATGAAAATCAAGGGTTTCAATCACATTCATCCTGTCGATCTGGATGTCGTTTTTATTGACTTTCAAACAATCAGTTGTCATTGCTTTACTTCACAGAACTACAGCATGCAATGATGATGAACTCGCCTATTTTTCCCTTAAAGCACTAATTCATTTTAAATAATATGGATTTAGGAGTAGATCTATACTGACACTGACAGCACAAAGATAAAATATAATAGAAATTAAATTTGATCGACATCTCAAAGCATCATTTGCATTGACGTTTTTCTTTTGTGCTACGCATTGTGAATATTTTTCTCTGTGATTCTTTTAACTATTTTTTTTCTGTCGACTTCGCGGACGCTCGTATAAGAATATGGATCCAGACGTCTGCTATCACGAACAACCCACACTATAACATCCCACATTACGACAACGACATTGATTGCTTACGATGTTTTGATTGTGCAAGATAGTGATAACGAACAAACAAGTGCTTAGAAATACATATTTTTCATTATTGGAAATAACATTTTACCGCGCAATGTGCGAAAATGCTGATGAGATAGAGGTGTCGCGCGTAGAGTTATTTTGAGTAAATCGCTCTCAATCGATTGTAAAATATGTTTAAAATCTTCGCTTATGTAGACAACTCTGTTATCCCAAATATCAGCAATGTAATTGGAAATAAATGTCCAAAATAACAAAATAATCATTAATAAAATATTTAGACGACAAGTTCTAAAGGGATTGCTGACCTACTTTAATCTAAAGGGATTGCTGACCTACTTTAAATTTTCAGATTACATTCAATACAAACATAAATAGACTTAAAAAGTAGAGTACTATATGAAGTTAGAGTTCTTAATAACAATGTGATAAAATAAAAAATGCCAGCTAAATTATTAGATGCCAATAGATGTTTTTGTTGCCTTGAAAAAAGTTATAATGAGTAGTGACCGGTGGGCCTAGCAAGACGCTTTAGATAAGTCTCTCTATAGAACTATCCCTTTTATTCATTAGGTACGTTACGCGAGGACAGGCCTACAGAAAGACTCTTCTCTGGGCGTCGTGCTAAGCCTGCTGGATTAAAAAGGATGATTCGCCATGGTATTTTAGTGAGCCAGTTCTAATCCTGTGAGTTCACCACACAGATGTCGATTGCAGCCAGTACTGCTCTGTTTTGTTTGTTGCTATTACTTATTTGTCTTCAGTTCCCATTGTTGGTGTTTCTAGTCGTTAATATCTAATATATCTTAGCTGACAAACAATTCCAACACTTCCATTTTGATATACATAATACATATTGTCGCAATTAAATAATATTATTATTAAAAAAAACCTCAAATACTCTACAGACTCATTGAGATTTCTTTTTAATGAAGTACATGCACCAAAATTAATTTGGGTTTAAGAATGTCTAACAATATCTACTCGTGGAATGTTTAACTTCCAAATCACTCGATCTGGAATAAAGACCGTGAGAAGACATGCCTCAGCAGTGGGGCGATTGACACCCAACGCAAGTACCTATATACAAGATCTCGCAACGCATCACCAGTGAAAAACTTTTGCAGGTCATAATAATACACGTGGAATGACGAATTCCAAAGTTCCGCTATACGAGTACATGTACATCGATTGTATTGATCTTATGTGCCACTGTTCCCTTCCGAGACTCGGTGTAAGCATTCGACGTTAAACGATTTTGATTTAAACCGAGTCGAGTGGAGAGACAGTCCGGAGGGTGACTGAATTGATGTAGCATCATCGTACGTGATAAAGACGTTTAGCAACAGCGACCCTGCGAGTATTTCGAAAAGTTGAAATCGCCATTATACTTTATAACGATCGTATTTATTACGTATATGGAAAGACGCCAGAGTTGTATAATGAATCTAGGCACATTAGGACCAATACTGAAGTTTTGATAATTTATAACCATGCATACCTTTCCGTATCATGCCAACATAAGTTATTAATTAGCAATGCCATATATTTAGATCCTTTTAGAGAGAAAACGCTTTTTTTTTCAACGGCAAACGAAAACTGTTTCTAATATCTCATCCATGCAACAGATTCTTATGGACGGTGATAATGACAGTGCAAGAACTGAACAAGATGTCAACTTTTAAAAAGACTAAAATCAGAATTTTATATGGAATAACTTACAGAATATAGTTTGTAAATACTAGACTCGCAGATCATGAATAAATCCAGATATGCAGAGAGCTATAGAGATATAATGAAAAAACAATATTTTTTTTTGAAGTACATTGCCGTTTCAGACATTGAACGTCCACTGATTGACATAAACATATCCCTCTAAAGTTTCACGACACATGATCCCATAGTTTGTCCGTAATCGTCGGCGTACCAGGACCAGGTCATCGGTTCTCAAACGTGTCACATAGGTTTCCGATCACTGTCCGTCTGAACTAAATCCTGCATGTAAACTTTATATCAAAATTGTGTCTGCTTAATAGGGAGTACCAAGTAGGCGAATTCGTCAAGACCTTCGATTGGAAAGTTCTCAACTATCACTGGCATTCGAAGAATTTTAGCTTTGTCGAGTTTATTTTTTAGACTCACTTCTTGAGAAACTACCGAGGTCGCTGAACGTGACACCGAGATCATTCAACGATTGCGCCATTGTCACCGTTGAGTAGTCTTAACTTATATCGATATCGATTCTAGTATGTTAGTACACAGTCAAATCAATATCAGCAGGGCTAGACAATTGGCTTTCTATTGTCGTAAGTTCTCGTAGAATAGAACGCTAAATGTATGGGATTGACGTTAACTGACATTTTACATTTCGTTAGCTAGCATCGGGATTGATGTTCCCGATGGTATATCGAGTTTTCTAACCTACGAGCGTTTACGACAATGAAAGCCACTTGTCTAAGCCTGAAGCAAATGGACATAAATAACATTTTTTTAGAAATTCTTATTTAAAGTAAGTTAGTAAGCATGAAATAGTTACGACGAAAACATCATTAGTTTTAGCGCTAAACAGCCACTTAAAAAAAATATTTTTTTATTATATTATTTAATTTTTTGAACTGTTTTTGCCTGCAGCTTCGCCTACATGGATATAGAACGAATGCCTTCATCTTTTATATCAAGCGATCACGCTATCAACTCCGATTTTGTCAAATCCTTGTCCCGCTCAGTTATTCCGACCAAATCATCCCAGACGAACGTACATTTTTGCACTGGAAACGCACATACTGCCCCTAAATTATTTTATTGTAGAATGATCTCGCTCCCACTTTTGATCCCAATTCCGATCCGAGTCGCAATTCCAATCCCGGATCGAGTTGATTTTAGAATTCTCTTATATATTGCTGTTACCAATAATTAGTTGATATAAAATTCAAGAAATTCGTTCATATAGAACGAATCGTTCATATAAAACGAATTTAATGCTAAGAATATTCTTAGCATTAAATCTGTTTTGAGTATTATAAAAGTGCCTTGAGTGATGTTCTAGCAGACAACGCACAATTTAAAATACTAGGAAAGAACATGGCCGTCGCTTAGAAAATGAGGTTATTCAAAGGTAAAAAAAAAACTTGTAACAGGGTGGTAGAACCTATTTCCATTTCAGATGCCGAACGGATTTTTTTTTAATTAGTAAACATTTTTATTACTTTTTTAAGGTCTTCGGAATTAACTTTAGATCTATTTGAAAGGAACAATTCCTCCATACATCACCTCTAAATTATTTAAACCATACGCATAACGCACGCCCAAAAATTTTTCAAGAGGCTTTTTTTTCTGACTTAATGGACACCTAGGTTAACTAATTTACACGAAATACTTATACGTGACTATATAAAAACCTTCCCCGTAAATCAGTCTAGCTAATAGTGATAACCATATCAAAATACTTTTAGTAGTTTCTGAGATGAGCCTTCAGAGAAAAACAAACAAACCCCAGGGGCGAATTAATTTTATAAAATGTCACGATTTACATTTTCCGATGCTACGTGCTTGGACTTACATGTATAGGTTAATACCTATGTTTGAATGTTTGCGATAATGCAAACATTCCTACGCTTCGATAACCTAAACCTATACCGAATGTTATAATAAAAGTGTTACTATAAGAGCTCCGTTCATCCATCTTTAATGCTATATTGACGTAAACAAAATGGAACAATAAAGCTATAATATTATATATTTTCATATTTTCATTCTAGGATAGAAAAATACAGTTGATGCATAATAATATGAACAAAACTCTGGGTATAAATGACACACATTGCCCATATTTGCTTTGCTTATTAAACATTGCAGTAGATACCTACATCCTTATTTTGCAGGTAGGCACAGTACAACGCACGAAACTCTGCCGCTTTGAATTGTCTGCAAATGATGCAATGCACAGTTTCAACGTTCCCCAATTTAGTGTGTTATATTTATAGTAAGAGTCTATAGGGACAATCCTATAGACCCTTATTACAAATATACAGTACGATCTCTCAAAATTGACGGACCCACACATTTCCTGTTTTGCAAACAGACGTCTAAGATCCCAGTATACTAATTAAAAAAAAATAAACAATAAGTATTCAATTGTAAAGATGAATCGAAACATTCTTTCGTGATGAATCCTAATGAAAAATATAAATTGAGATACTTCTATTCATTACGTAGCTTTTCTTTATGTATTACACCTACACTATTACATTAGCTAAATTTAAATACATTAAATCACAAAAAAGGCAATCTATGAACGGCAAAAATGGAGAATTTTTGGAAAACTGTTAATTTCTTTCAACACCTTATAACATATACGTTACAGCTACCATGCATAAAGAGATAAGAGACAAATTTATAATATAAATAAATAGATAAATGAAGACCAAGTTAAATTTAATTCTATTCCGGCTATGTCAAGGCTTAATATTGAGTAGAATAATTTATGGTATGTGCAACCTTTTGGAATAAAATTAAGACACAAAAGTAAATAAAATAAGTAAACTGCGCTATTTGTAAACTCGTTGCGATAAATATCATTTGATATATAAACTAATTAGCTTAAATAATATACCCACTTTAGTAATCGTTTCATCGTGTTGAAGTCTGTTATAGCCTACATTTATTCAGCAGTGTCAAAAACGTTTATGCCACAGGAACTCGTTTTTGTGCAGCACACTGCATACAAAATACATTAATCTGTCCATGCATAGCTAAACACGTTAGACGGAGCCGACAGTGCCTATTTTGAACGCAAATATATTTTACGACCGACCAAAATAGGTCAACTCATTTGCAAACACATGTGTTGGTTAACTATTTTTTTTTTACATACCTACTAATCAACCATTAAAAATTAAAATAACTAAGTATACGCTTGTGTTACAAGTTTCATTATATGAACAAATATAAGTACAAAGTGATTTATTTAAAAACTGCCATACTATGAAATTGGGACGGATGCAGTGTTTACTAACTTTATTTTTCGTTAAATATTAAGATCAATTAGCAATCGTTCTCGACTTCGTTAACAAAACCTAATGAATACGATAGTGTAAACGCACGAACCAATGAGGTCATATTGAACGTGTTTCTAATACTTTCTATGCATCATTTTAGAATCCATGCATTGAAATGCTCATATAAGATAAACAACAGTAGGTATAATCAACAAAAAACAGGTTTAACATTTTTCAGATTACTCTAATAAAAAGAAATATAATGAAAAATATTTACAGAAATTTCCAAGGCTGTAGCTATTTACAACAAATAAAAGGATAGAAATGGCTTTACTTATCCAAATATTATTCGAATCGATTGCGTAATAAATATATAAACAGGTGTATACTTATAGCAATAAAGATACTTGCATGAAATAAGTATTAACTTCATGAATTTATAGGCAGTTGACACATTTCCAAGGGCACGCGAGGCACATATGCCCGGGGCCCCTGGTCGGATGGGAGCCACGAAATGCAGTCATTGTTTAACTTATACGTAAAATTATATTCTATTTCTATTCACGTATTATTTGGCTTTCTAAAAACTTTATGTGCCCAAAGACTAAAGTCCTGTTTGTCCAAGGGACCCGGCTCGGTGCGCCTAATCACCCTGGCTCTGTACATAAAGGCACCAACTATGAATGCCTAAGGACTCGGCCTCTGCAGGCCCAAGAGCCCCTGCATAGCCTAAGACGGACCCGGTTATAGGTACATATTATACATAGAATATTTATGTTTTAAATGACAATTTCACTTAATGCGAGAAATCAACACGTATTAAATGTGATAATTAATTTTAATAGCCTTAAATCGAAAATAAAATTACTAAAATCACTAGACACCTATATAATATTATATGTCAACCGAAAATTAAGCGAGAGGATATTTTTGTTTGACAACTCTTTGAATAAACATCACTATATTTTGAAACACCTTACATTATTAAAATAACATACAACACAGGACCAAAACAGAAGTGTCGTATACCGCGCTCTGTTTTGCCAACGAGCAAAAACAAATGGGACAGTTTATGAGTTAAACAGGTCAAATAGCGTCGAGGGAGTGGGAATATATACAGATTGTAGTTGTATGTACCGCGGTCCTCGACCGGGACGCGTTTTTGCAATACCTATACTAGAGTCGTTGTTTCGTATAAAGAAGTATATACAAAACTTTAAGGAATCGATAGAATGCAGTAATTAAATCGACGAAAATTATATGAATGCAGTTATTGCCTTCAAAGGATATGCAAAGTTTAAACATTCGAATGTCAGAAACTTGAAAATAATTCTACATTTATCATTACTTAATTATTAATGCCAGTGCGTAAACTCGCATTTTTTTTTAATTTTAATAACTTTGACTTATTTATTATTTTACATAAACAAAAGTTGATGAATATACTTGGCATAATTACTTATTTACTTAAATAATGTAGTTACTTACATCTTTGTAATTACAAAGTCCGGAAATGAGAGAGACGCGGCGACAGTCACGATACGATTAACTCTTATCACAAGCTTCCCGGGTTCAATTGATTATTAATTTGTAAACAAATGAATTCATTATTAAACGTTTGCCTGCGACATACAGTAACATGCAGCATGCAACCCGCCGCTGACTCTAATTTGTACTTCCACTACAAATCCTCATTCAACGAATTGAATATTGATTCCAGAGAGGGTTAGAGCATAGATAACATAGCGTTAGCAAATTGATATAGTAAAAATGTAGTGATAGATTCATTAATAAAAAACCAAAATGTATTACAAATAGCAATAGCAAGCCTATACAAAAAGAGCACAAAACTAAATATGTGGCGAGTATAACATGTTAACAATTGTGTAATAATAAAAGCAAACTACATAAAAACAAGAAAACTGGCCAAGAGCATGTCGGACCATGCTCATCATTACAGGATTCCGAGGCCATTATTACAATACAAAGAAATTAAAAACAAATGAAAAAAGTCGTTGTTACACTTTTTCCATGTTTCCCGCACAGAATAGTTGTAAGCATTGTAGTCGCCTTCAACTACAAAAACAGGTAGGTGTCGACTATTACTATTAAACTATAATAGTGTAAACTAAAGTGTATGAACAAAAAAGTGTATCGTCATGGCACTTACGTCATTTTATTTAGAAGCGCAATTTTTCGGTAATAGCTCAAAAGCAGTATATACGATTACGTTCAAAACAATTTTCGTTGAAAGTATTTACTAAACGTTATCTTCGCTATTTTTTTCAAATTTTTGGGCATACGGTTTAGAATAAAGGGGACAATTTGTACTAAGTACCCAAACTAAGTACCAGCTTATAGAAGAGAAATACACTATAAATTTTATCAATATGCGTCTTGTTTTTTTTAATAAAATTCCTGTGACATACGGACGGATGGACGGACGGACATAACGAAACTATAAGAGTTCCTTTTTTGCCATTTTGACTCGGAACCCTAAAAAGAAATACTTACACCACTTTCTTCCAACAAAACGTCGAAAAAAATCACCCAACATTAACAATGAAATGTTGTGTAAGTCCGTTGAGATCAATACATCACTGCATTCGACAAAATCACTAAAACACTTTGCCCACTCCCCAAGTGCGAGTGGACAGTGTTTTAATGGTTTCATCACTAACACACCAAAAAAAATTTAATGAATCACGTTTTTTAAACGAACTAAAAAATATAATATAATTTCTTTGAGCCTTATGAAGACTGAAACTACGTACCGATTTTTAATTTCTGACAGATTACCTTAAAAATTTGTGATTGTAAATTTTTAATAGCCAATAAAATAATTGTAAGATTTGAAACAAAAAACGCGGGGCGCAGGCAACATTTATAAAATAAATGTACAAAATAGCTATCAATGTAAAACATCTATTTATCCTATTCATAATTTGTGATGAAATAAAAAAAAAATAATGTGCTCCAAATTTTTTATTTCAAATATTACAACTGTTTTATTGACTATTAAAAATTCACAATCATAATTTTTTGAGGTAATTTGTAAGAAATTAAAAATCTGTACGTTGTTTCATTTTTTATAAGGCTTAGAAAAATAATTTTATATTTTTTAGTTGGTTTTAAAAACGTGGTATATTTTTTTTAATCTTATACATTATTTAATTCTTCAAATATAGAACACAATTTGATTTAAGTTGCTTTGTGGCATCCGACGCAGTTTTTTGAAACAGAAAAAAATAACCGAATACAGCATAACGCACGAAACTCTGCCACTGTGAAGTTAGTCACAAAAGCGTCACAGCAGCTCGTTCAAAAATATTGTGGGTGCATGAAAACCATTTTTCAATTTAGGAACCCATTTGCAGAGTATTAGGCTTTAATATGCTATTTTTTTGTTAAACTCTTACTCCTCTAACCTACCAGTAAGTTATTGTGTTTAAATATGTAATAAAATTCACAACAGTGTTAGATGTTAAAAGAAAAATTATCACAGCTAAGTAGGCTACATAAGTTAACGAATAATAGATCAACTTATAAAATTTTAATGTAGTTGGAGAAGTGAAAAGCAAAATTTCATACTTATTCCATGGACACCTACTTAGATAAAGTTGTTAGTTGTGGAAAACTGGTAGTAAACATAAATTTATAAACCATGTAAAATTATTTAAAAATAAAATCATAATATCCTTAATAAAATAATTTCTAAGTATCATTGTTTACGTTCAAACATGGGGTCATTTTTAGGTGTTAATAGCCATTAAACAATGAACTCAATTAATATTTACATAGTATCAAACAATAAGCCCCCTCCTAAATCCGTATGTTGTGACGGACAACAACGGGACCCTACACTACACATAACCCGATACGCACTTGACCGGTTTTTTTTTTACTTCTAAATATTAATGACAGCTATACATCGATGCATATACGATGCATATATTGTAGTTTCAAAACTTTTTATCGACTACATTACGTCCGATACGACGACGTCCGGTTAGGTAGTGTTAAGTACTCGATAAACATCCTTGCACAGCGAATCAATTTTCAAAACAACGTATACACGTGCCATTTCAATTTGTTGGTTTTTTTTGAGCCACATCGTTAGGCCGTTCGTTTTATGGATTCCTTTCTTTCCGAAAATCAAAGTGTTTGTTTCCGACGAATACCCTACAAATTTATATAAATTCTTATTATCGCATTTACGCATAAATCATCATTACAAATTAAATAAGTTACAGTATTTTATTTTTTACTGTTTCTTAGATTAAAATTGCGTTATCGAATAAAAAATTGTATACAGCTCCTTAAGTTGAATATATTATAGTTGAATATATTCGTCATCTGAAATATTGTTTCTCGTATTATTAATCTATGATGTAAAAAGTTTTTTTTATTCATGCTTAAAGCTATGGTTCGAAGTTGTCAAGACAAACTGTTTATTTTAATTCTTTTATTTCTTGTAGTTCCGAATGAAGTTTATAAAAATAACGAATGATTATTTTTGTAAAGTAAAAAAATACGTAATAATTAATATTTTCCTCAAGTCTCCAAATATGTCAGAAATTAAAATGATTATGCTGAAGGATTGAAAACTATTAAAGGATGACAAGTGGATTTTTTTCATTAATTTTATAATATATACCCAATTCTTACAATTGATAATTGACAAGTATATGTTTTTTTTAATGATTTATTTTTTTTATGACTCCGCTCTTCTTTACATTTATTTCCTTCACCGTTTGCCTTGCCCCTATCGCACAAAAATATTTGTGTGTGTGTTTATCTATAGTACAGTTTTATGAGGGGATAGCTCATATTTTAAAAATAATTACTACAACTTTACTGTTAGTCAAATTAATACCTTTCAATTATCGAGCATGACAAAAATTCAGATTTTTTTTTGTAACTTCAAGCTGAATTACACCGGTGACCTGACACCTAACTGACCATGTAGTCACCCCACTTTCACATTTACAATATCAGCGACCAATTTAATTCAACTTCTTCAATGGATATTTTAATTCAACTTAACCTCTAACTAAAACAACGATTGTTATACACGTCCAATTAGATATAAAAAAAAAAGTTAAATCACTACTTATAGAGTTTAATTTACAAATATAAAATGAAAATACCGATATTAAAACAAAATATATTAAATATCATTATATTAAATATCATTAAATTGTTGACAATACAAAAAAAACAAAGGGAGTCACGCATGTCCGTTTGTGTTTATTTTTACACGTACATACGTTACACACTTGAAGATGACTCACTGCGTAGGTACATGATACGTGAACCGAAAACAGCATGCATTAGCATACTGGCAGTGCAGAAACTATGAGCGCAAAGTCCGGTTAGAAGGAAATACAAGATTGAGAACGAATTAGGAAGAATAAGCACACATATATTTAGATGTTTCATTTTATAACAATGGGAAAATTACGATATTTCAATCGTTTAAAAGTTGATACCTAAAAAACTAAATTCTTCCCAGCATTGTTTTTAGCTATAGAAATATTCATTACTTTTCAATAAATGAGAAATTAAGCACCTATTAAAAAGTTACTTGAAATTCGTACGTAAAACTAATTATATTACAAAGAGAAGCAAACGCTAAACATAAAAGTTATGCACTAATTTTCCAGTATTTACGTCTATAGAAACAAATTTTTTTTTTAACTTTCCCCTCCTAAATGTAATTCGTATAGAAATCTCTACACTTTGAAATCATTCAGATTCTGATTCACCGCAAGTAACTAGAGTGTACATCGAAGGTAGTTAGGTGGGTCATTACTTACGGTCTCCATTCGCAGTAGCGGAAATTAGTCATAGCGATTATGGTAAAAACAATAGATACACGACTTACTATATAAGCATCTATTATCTGAAATTCCTGAGACGGACATAGTTGGTTGACGACAATATTAAAATTTTTGTAGCCTGGCGTATAGATGTGAAGGCGAAATAAGATATAGAATCTTTTCGCTTTACCACACGGTGATTAGACGGGAATGCAAATTTAATACTTTAAATTATTTTTCAAATTTAAGAAAAATGAACTACTCTAGACAAGTTCAAAATCGTTGTAATTCTTGATAAAGATCCTAAAAATATGTGAGATAGCTCATTAGATTCGGAATGACGCCTAGAAAAATGTATTCCAAGGGCTTTACTGCACGATAAAAATATCAAAAGTTATTAACAAATTAAGATGAAAAAAAACGTATTTCGTTTTTTGGCAATTACTCAAAAACCATTAATTTTTAAGAAATTTAAAAAAGGGATTCACAAAGAGGAGAAAATTTCCTAAAACAAGTCTCGACTCCCGGAACTCTACATCTATTATTTATAACTTTAATTTAGTGCTGAAAATAGGGCCCCGCACGGCCGATACAGCATGGCCGCGCTTCCACTCAAGTCTATAATATAAAATATTTTTTTATAGGATTAAATATCAATATTAAAACTTAAAAAAAATATGGTGTCATCAGAACATTTCAAAAAATAAAGTCGCGTTGGAAAAAAATATTTTTGTTGATTTTTTAAAAAGTTATACAATTGTTAACTAAGTAATATTTTGTGGACTTTCATCTTTACTAAAGAAGGTACAAAAGTTTAAATAATTGGTCTATAAATTTATGGTTTCTTGGACCTCTTCATATACAAACGTAACAAAACCACGTTATAAAAGTATCTTAAATTTGTGTATTTTGTTTATTATAATTTTTAAAATTAAAAAAAAAAAAAAAACAAAATCCGCAAAAAGGTAAATAATTTTTTTTTTTTAATCTAATCTTGAGTTATCGCTATTCTTGCATTTTATAGAAGCATTATCCAATGTTGAAAAAAAAATTTTATCGCTATTCGCTAATAAATTGTTTTTCAACAAATGGACTACTTTAATATTTTGATAAACTTTTTTCTATTTTATTGTCATGAAAAAATTATAGTGGTCAAAAAAAAATTTTTCTTAAAAAAATTTTTAATCGTTTAAAACCGTTTTTTAAATATTTATAGACTAAGTAAAAGAAATCCGTACAAAAAACAATCAGTCGTAATTCCTCAATAATTTCCCAGAATTTAATTTTCCAGGTGCAAATGATGTACCGCTCAAAAGTGACGACATAGGGTTGTGTTATTTTCTGATATAACAGAAACGTTAATTCACGGTGTTATTCCACAGGGTAATTTTTGCTATGAACCTGTAATCTAAAGTCTATAGTCTCAAAATAACATGGTAAATCTCTCAATGTTGTGCGTCTAAACTTATACTAGTTACAAATGCCGCTATTTTGGTGACCACAACAAACTTCGATCAGATATGACACTGCCTAATTGTAGTGTTTTATTTATTGGTCCAGAATTTACAACAAAGTCGCAGTTTCGTTTACAAAAAAGGGTAGACCAATGACTGCGATGGACGAATTTGTAACTAAAACTGAGTTGCGCTATTTTGAAGCTTTTCCAAAAACCACTACAATTGAAACTAGTAAAAATAAATGGGTGCGCAAATCGAGTATGAAGAGAATACAAATAAACATAAGTACTGTTGCAAACTACCATCATAAACGAAATAATAAAGTAACATAAAAACTCTCTTTTTAAACAAGTAATAAGAGAATAGTACTCCGCTTGTTTGTCTCGAAACGAAGTCTCGAAATCGTCCATTTTATTGGTTAGAATATTCCAGATTAGAATAGATACTGTTGGTTTATGTCACACGTATCTATTTACGACTTTGTTTTTATAATTGCTTTTCACTTGGAGAATGTACTTGGCCACTCGCACAGAGATACATATACTAATATTCCAAACCTGATAAGTCAGTTTTCATTTGACGACCAGTGCGTTCACGAAATGCGATTATTTAAGTATTTTAGTGGATACGTAGCGCGTTTTTCTATCACAGTAATGCTCTATTACGTTTGTTTAAAGGGTTTACTTTCAATTTTCTCCCATTTCTTGAACTCGATAGGAATAAATAGTACATTACAAATATTACATCAAAGGCAGACTTATATAACCGCTACATCCAGAGGTCAATGAAAGAAAACAACAGTTTTGTCGTCGGATAAGCGCACAGTTTTAGCTGGGTCTAATGACCGAATTATGAACAGATGAAATTAACTTTTCTAACAATGGGATATATAAGAGAAAAAATAGTAAATACTATTGACATCCTATCTACATCCTATAAGGACCACCGAGACCTAGAAACAGATTTTCTCCACGTTCAATTGCTATGTGCAATCATAAATGACGAATTTCGCATATAAAATTTTTCCAGATAATTTAACCAATGTTAAATATCAAAAATTTTTAAATTACCCAATGAACATATTAGAAAATTTTTCAACTAATCTTTACGTCAATATTGGCTTTCAATTACATGGCGCCATCGGATGGCGGCCTGAGCATAATAAACAGTCTTAGGAACACAAAAATTTTGAACGCACATTTACCCAACAAATGACTCGGCAATCACTAGCCTTATCGGTTTTTATTAATAGCATTTTTAAGGGTCAAACGGGCATGCGAGCCACTAGCAAGTAGACGGTCGCCGCCACCCATGGTGACTCGGAATCCCAAAGGTGCCACTAGTGCCTCTCCGGCCTTTCATAGAGAAGTATACTCTTTTCTTAAAGACCATCTTGTCGGAATTCATTGGAAGGACCGTTAGTGGTAGATTATTCGAAAGTATTACATTAGTTGCTGAAAATTGCGTGTAAAATGTACGGTGGCAGAAAGTCTGGCATCAGATAGTAATGATCGTATTTCCGATGCGCCTTGTGATAAAAGAAATCAGAGGCAAGAATAAAGTTAAATAGTTCTTCAGAGCACTCCCGATAGTATAGGCGATAAAGCATGCACCAAAATGCTACATCTCTACGCAACGGGTCGAGTTTGCTGGATACTACAGGATCGTCGACAATTCGAGACGCTTGACATTAGGCAAAGTTTAGAGGCAAAAGTTGTTTTTGGAGGGCTCCATCCCGGGCTTGGAATCTCAGCCTATAATGTCAATAGCTACCTTGATACTTCGTCCCGTGAGAAAATTAACAGTCCACCTACATAATTTCTGAGGAAGTCCATAAAAAGGAAGCTACAAGAGAATGGCCAGACCCTGTCAAAAGCCTTCTCTAGAACGCCCCTTTATTTTCGAGTGCCTTCGCGCAAGGATGAGTCATTAAGCTGAGAAGATCACCAGCTCAGGTCACTTCGAGAACAGTATTGATGGTCATTGATCAATTGATATTCTTGATAACGGATTGACGGTTGATAACTGATTTCATTATTTTAAAGAACAAGGAAGTAACTGTGATAGGTGTGTAATTGGATGGATCGGAGCGTTCGCCTTTCTTAAGAATATGGTGCACTGAAGTGGTTTTCCAGAAATCTGGAACTATGCCGAAAAAGTATGAGTGACGAGACTGGCGCCTTAAGACCGGTGTCAACTCAGAAACACATATTTGAGCACATTGGGTGATATTTCAAACAAGCTCTTTGCCTGTCGCACCACTGCGGCAATGGAGTGCAGGCATTAGGACCGTCCGACTTTAAGAATACTCATTTTGAATAAGACGCAAAAGTACGCATCCCATCCCAGTCTGCCAACATACAGCGCCAAATACGACGTTTTCCCACTGGATCGACCACATAGGTTGTTTAAACGGGTCATCACTCCAAACCAAATAGTGGTCTAATGATCCGAGTGAAGCGTTAACAGAGACCATATAATTGTCGGGATACGAGATTAAGATTTTGTGTTATTACCCGACTATGGAGAATTATCAATTTAACAGTGAATGTACATACATTCAACTTATAAATAAGAGGGAAAAAAATGATCATATCCACATTTATGTTCATTTTTTTTCTCATTGTTCCTAAGAAAAATCTCCTATTCTAACAAATAAAATGTCATTTGATGCTTATTAATACTCCATGTAGCATAGGGTATAAATTTATTATTAAATTCAATATGGAAGAGTTTGTCATTTTCAAACCTGGAAAAATTAAATTGAAGAGAAACATATCATGATTAGTATCAAAAAAAAGTCTTGAAAAGTACATTTTGAGTATATATAACTTTAACATGCAAATACATTTAAGTTGGTAACAATCAAAACAAAATGAGGCTCCAAAGAATGTATATATTTATAGATTCTGCATTGACCCACCGCCCCCCGCACACACCTATAGGGACCAAGCTTATGTGACATTTAATAGGATAAAATATGTGAAAGATATATTTATTAGTACCTTAGATTACAATAAACTTTTAAAAAAAGCCTCAAAATTTGCAGTTCTTTTTACATATTCATAAATATTATTTGTATACTTATAATGATAAATACTTGACAGTTGTATATAACTATACACAATTTGAAGGAAACTAATAATTTGCTTTTAACTTAGTTTGGGAACTGTTCATAAAATACATCACTTCCCCCCTTTTAGATCCCCCACTCCTTTGTCGCACTGTATCACAATTTCTACGACTCTCTTACAATTATCACATCAGGAAAGATAAATTCCGTCCTCCATACATAATACATTGCGATTAACAAGACATAAATCTTGATAATTTAGAATATTTGTTATTTTCGCTCTGCAGCATTTTCGGATATATCTCAGGCCTTCCAATGAGTTCGGCACAAGGGCCTCCTATCCAAAATAAAAGAAATGCTTCCAATAAACTACTTTTTGGTTTTAAAGCCATAATTACATAAGCGTCATTTCTTTGTAAACTGCAGCGAGGATATGTTTGATCTTACAGAAATACATGCTGGGGTTCCTCAGGACAGTGTCCTTAACCCTATGCTCTACTTACTGTTCATATCCAACCTACCCTTGCCTAGTAGTGTGAAAGGAGGCTCATTTGCTGATGATATGGCTATCCTTGCTGTTGACAAAAGTTCATTCAAAGCCTCTACTTTGCTACAAACAAGACTAGACAACATATCTTCTTGGCTCAAAAAATGGCTTATAAAAGCCAATTAAACAAAATCAAATCATGTTACCTACACATTAAAAGAGATGTGCTCATCTGTTGCTATCAATAACATTATTATACCCCAAACAGAGATATCAAAATAACTTGAGCACTACTTGAATAGAAGGCTCACATTGATACACACATTCACTAAGCACAAAGCTCTCGGACAGCAATTTAGGAAATATTAATTTGGACAATAAACTACTGTTATACAAGTGTACCATGAAACCAACTTGGACATATGTCCACAGCTGAATACCATATGGTATTCAGCTGTGGGACGATTCTGCTAATTCAAACTTAGAAAAACTGCAAATGTTTCAATCCAAAGTCCTATGAAGTGAAAGATTACACTATGACCTGAGATTGTCACCATAAAAGAGGAAATCAAAGATACAATACCCAAATACAAAGACTGTAGTGTTAACCATATGAAGAAGCTTGCAGTTGAGCTAATGAAACCAAGAATAACATTTTCTAGGTTAAAAGGAAAACTCATTGAATTTATGCCATGATACAAATAGATGATCGTTTTTAGACAGTGTCAAGTCACTGGGTTAGAACCACAAAAGCTTATATTACCCTTATATTAAAAGCTTAAATTAATAAATTTGTTGTTGAATGTCCTAATGAAACAGTTTGCACTAATAAACATAAAAAGAATATTTTCTATAATTAAATTTCAGTAAATCAAGAAATATCTACAATAATGAATAAATAAATCGTTTTTTATTTATCACAAGCCCAAGGACTCTTAAAGTGACCAAAAATATCTATAATCAATCGACATTATAGTATCATTTTCTTCTTTATCTTCAAAACTAGCATACTCCCACTTAGCATCTCTAACCTACTCATTGTTCTGAGGTTCTAAGAGAGAATTATTATTATTATTATCGAATCCAGAATGCAAAATATGCAGAAGCACTTATTTACTTGGTATCGGTGATGCAATGGAATTAATTGTAACAGACCTCTTGTTTATATATTCAGAAATATGAAATTAATGACTATTGTAACAAAAATAGAACAATAAAACAAAAAAAGTCAAGCAAAAAATTAAAGTAAAAGTGTTTGATTAACTGTGAATCTCACATTTTCTTAGACCTCCTGACTCCCTTGCAGTGGCGTAGCTAGGGGGCGGGGGCGGCCCGCCCCGGGTGTCACCCGTTCAGGGGTGACACCCGAGCCTGACTATGACCATCAGTTATAGTTCTTTCTATCTATAAAAAATTGTAAATCTGTGGCAGAGAGCATAACCGCCTCTAATAAAATAATCTAGGTAATTACATTATCATACCATGAGCATAATAAATTGATATTTAAAAACAAAACAATGTGCACACTGTCAATCGATCAGGAATTCCCCCAAAATTTAATACCCCGTTCGCATATAACCAACTCTAGTCAGGGGATTCCCTCGATATAGAGCTCGTCACTTGTATTGCGGATTGGCAATTTGTTTCCAACCGCATTCATTTCAATATTCTTTTACGTGAACGTGTGAACGTCTAGTGTAAAGTGTTTTTTTAATTATTAGATATTATAAACAACAATTTGTGTATAAAAACCGAGTTAATAGTCGATTTTTGAAGAAAATAAACAAGGTGAGTGAAGTATTTTTGTTATTACAGGTGATACTTACTTTTTTAATTCGTTTAGTATCTAGTAGCAGTATTTTAGATTATTTTGATCTACACGTTTTATGATATTCTTTTAGGTAATAATGTTTAAAAGTAGGTAAACAATATATTTATTTATTATTATTTTCTGATCTAATAGCAATAGGATTTGTTTACAAAACGGAATACATTAAGTTTAGATTATTGATTGAAAGTAGGTAATCATAATCATATCATATCATACAACTTCGCGTACATTGATTTGGCTCCGAGATGAGTAGCTTGAGCACTCGTGGTACGGATATCACAATTAACGGTGGAGTATTTAACTATTATTTTCTAATAATACTACTTAAATACATATTTACACCCAGATGCAGGATTGTTAATTTATATAAAACATATTTCACAAAACTAGTTACGTAACGTAGGTGTTTATTTACTGTTACAATTTGTTTATAAAATCAACGTATCACTTACTAACTAAAAATATTTTAGGATACCCAGAACGAAATATGCCTCAGGGAATTCATACTTCGAAAAGACAAAGCGGGTTTCAGCAGAGAAAAGCCAAAAGGCTAAAATGGATGAAATTCAGAGCATGTCTGGTTCTCTTTCAAATATGTCACAAAAGCAGATAGCGGCCAAAGTTCAAGTAAAGTACCCGAGTCTCCTGCTGACAAAAGTAATGATTCACATCTTGAAGACTCACATTCAGATAGCAACATCGACAGGACAGAATCGATGAAGATGACCCATTACTTCGACGGAACCAAAATAAATAATGAAAATGACACCGTTAATGCTACTTTTGGAGACAGCATTAGCTTTGAAGAATTTGTGCAATACTTGAGAGATGTTTCACATTGGAGTTTACCTGTTCCCAATAATGTTCGCATTGACATAATAAAAAAGGGCAGTGAACATTTCCAGAACAAAGAAGGACCGTTTCCTACTGTATCTCGACATGGTTCAAAGATTAAAGGTGATTGTCGTCATCTTTCACAGGAATGGTTTTATAAAAAGATGCCTAGTGGTTAAAAAAATTCTACGATCATGGATGGTATTTTCTCCTATATCAAATAACCTGTACTGTTTTTGCTGTCGTTTATTTGCTGCCAGTAACATACAAAGAACATTTACAACTGGATTTCAGAAGTGGTGGAAACTAAATCCTAAAATATTGGACCATGAAACTTCATGTGAACATTCAGAAAATTTCGAAAAGTGGAAAACTTTGGAAATGAGATTAAAAACTCACACCACAATAGATGACGCAACCTTGCAATTAATGAATACGGAAAAACAGAAGTGGAAAAATCTTTTATCTAGATTATTTGATATAACTTTGTTTTTAGCTAAACAAAACCTAGCATTTCGTGGACATGATGAAACCCAAGGGTCTTCCAATAAAGGTAATTTCTTAGAACTAGTTAAACTGCTGTCAAAGTATGATGCTGTACTCAAAGAACATATATTATATTTGGAGCAGGAAAAATCACCTAAAGTAACATATTTATCGCCAGAAATACAAAATGAGTTCATAAATGTTTTAGCTAATCACTTAAATGTCAGCTTGTTAACGAAATTAAATCAGCCAAATATTTCGGAATCATGTTTGATAGCACACCTGACGTTTCACATGTCGATCAAATGTCTGAAGTAATTCGTTATGTAAAAATTAATAATAGAAAAGTAGAAGTCAAAGAAGTATTCTTAGGATTTTTTCCCTTGCATGGAAAAAAAGCCACTTATTTAAGCGCTGAAATACTAAAGAAGCTTGAAAACGATGGCTTAGATATTATGATGTGTTGTTCTCAAGGTTATGATAATGCTGCAGTTATGAGTGGTATACACGGGGAGTGCAAGCTATTATAAAAGAAAAAACAATAAAGCAATTTTATTGGTTGTATAGATCATTCAATTAATTTATGCGCCAACATTCGTTCGCACAAAATGTGACTTGTGTTACATTTTGGAACATTGGAGACAATATTTAACTTTTTTCAACTTCCACAAGCCGTTGGAAGTGCTCCTCAATCACAGCAAAGTATCCATTAAAAGACTTTCAACAACGCGCTGGAGTGCTCATTATGGCGCAGTAAAAGTATTGGCTGAAAATTTTGATGGGATTATATCTGTAATTGAGGAACTGTGTGACCAAGAAGTAAATTTAGAAACTAGAAGTGCTGCACAAAATCTTATCCCTTCTGTGTGCAATTTTTCATTTCTTTGTTTTCTTTTCTTTTGGAATAATGTGCTAAGGGAAGTGAACAATGCTCAGATTGCATTACAAAGTAAAGGTTTATGTGTTGATGAAATAATCATAAAACTAGAAGCACTGCGTCTATTCATTGGAGAGAAACGGTTGCATCTAGCAGAAGAGGCAATAGATTTTGCTGTACAAAAATCTGAACAATACAATATTTCGATGGAACGACGAATTCGTTGCAAGAAATGCATGCCCGTGAGTTAGCATCGTCCACCGATGCTGGACTTACACTTAGAGCGGAACTTCAAAAGGACATGTTAGAATGTCTTGACAGATTAAACATTGAACTCGAAAAAAGAGTAAAGTCCATTAAAGATGTAGCTTCATTGTTTGAGGTTGTACAGTCGAAGACCTTGCTTTCGGCAAACACTGAACAGTTAAAATTTGCCATATCAAAATTTACAAACTTTTACGATGAAGTATCAGAAACAGAACTACTTTTAGAAATACCAAGATTGAGAAGACATTTAAAAGCGGCTAATATTATTGTCTCTAATTGGGTGACACTGGACTATTTGAAATTCATTGTGGAATGGGATTTTACAGCATCTCTTCCGAATCTAACGGTCACACTAAAGTTATTTATAACAATATGTGCATCAGTTGCTTCTTGTGAGAGAAGTTTCAGCAAATTAAAATTAATTAAAAATTACTTGCGGTCTACAATGACTGAAACCAGATTAAACAATCTTGGTATTTTAACGATAGAACATGAAGCAACACAAAATATAAATTTTGAAGACATGATTTCGGAGTTCGTAAGTATCAAAGCTAGAAGGAAGAAATTTTAATTTTGAGCATGATAAACTTATTTCACATAGTATACTAATATTTGTAATATGTACTTGTATTTTAATAAAACGTAATTATTACTTTTTTTATTTTAAAAGTTTTGATTGAGTTTTGGGGTGACACCTACAAAATCCGCCCCGGGTGCCACCTATAGTAGCTACGCCACTGCTCCCTTGTCCCATGTCACACTGAGCATTAACCCTCCCTCTGTATACGAACATATTTTATGACAGGCCACTTGTACATTTCAAAAGGAAATAAAAATACTATTATGTATTCACAAGTGTAGAAATACAATATATAAAATAAACTTTTAAAAATTCATGTGATCTAAATGTTTAAAATATGTAAAATTTTGAAAATTAATTACAGAACATTGACTGTAATTGGTTGCTGATTTACCTTGTTTATATATAAAGTGAAATATTAAAGTTTTCACACTACACTCCACAATTAAGGCAATTAGCAACTAATTACATTCAATGCTGAATATTAATTGTCGAAATTTGTATTTACATACTACGCTATAGGAAAAGTTTTATTTGCACCTACTGACTGCTTTCAATGTATAACAAACTTAAGGGGCTTAAAGGTTTTTTTTGTCATAACCAGATTATTCATGCATTTATAAGTCGTTTCATTTATACAATTTTTTTTTATTAACTAAAAGAAAAAGTCTATTTATTTACTAAAACATTTTCAGTTGCAGTTATCTCTTGTCTAAAATTTTGATCATAGTATTGATAGATTGTCCTTGCAAACTTTGGAAACAGCATAGTATTTTTTCCTTTATTTCTAAACATAAGACAAAACACCAAAAAATAAAATTGCATTTTTTACTACTTATACACATTCTTTTAAATGAGTTTTCCCATGATAAATGAAACAAAAGGAAATCAAAAACATAAAAATAAATTTTAAATTAAGTTTCAAAAAACTATCCCACATTCTTTCATTGTATATTATTAAAATTATTCCATTCAAGTAGGTAAATATAATGAGATAAAATTAAATAGATTTTCATATTAATGCACCAATCACTGAGGAAGAGCTGACATAACAAGTCTCCCCATAAATATTGTATTAATTTTATAAGTACCCATTCCTAAAAAACAGTCGGCCATTAAAACATTCAGAAACATTAAGAGAGTCAGATATAATGAAAAACAAATAAATGCATCGTAATTATTTATAATTAGTTTCAGAAGGCATTTTCACTCTATTAGGGTAAAGAAGAAGGAAGATTAGTATTTCACCTATATTAGTAAGTGTATTTATTTGTTCTCTCGCAGCCTAGATAAAAAACTGACATCAATATCATTTATCAGAATAGATTGTTGGTTTTGTCTCGGATGCATATTCAATAAACTCATTTAGAAAAATTCCTCAGTGGAAACTGATAAAGTATTCTCTAATGAAATCTACACTTCTTGTCATGTAGATTTCATACATCTCACCATACTGCCAACATAAAAAACTCCACAAATTTTCAGCTCACACTTCAAATTATATTTGATATAAATCGCATAATTATCGAAACGACACAATGTCTTTAAGTAATATCTCTCGTTTTGATACATAATTCACGTGAAACAACATATCAAAAATATAAAACGATGTTAGTTTAGAAAGTTATGTATAACGAAGTCGAGGAACATTAATTATTTTTAATTATTAGCTTTAACACAGCAAAAAATATTAACATAATTACATGTGAACTTACCCATGCTACTTCACTCAAAAAATTCACAATTAATAATCTTTTCAAACAATAGGTCAACTGCGTATTTCCTAATATTCGCTTTGTCTAATGTCTAAAATATAAACACAGAAAATATAATGAAAATAATTCAACTTGATTTTAAAATATCCAATTCACAAACATAAACTTAACTAGTGAGCATTGTAATTGTATTAGCAGGAACACTGAACGGGAATTCCAAAACAACCAATAAACCAAACCAAAACTAAAGAGAGCTATGACACCAGTCGCGACTGACATAAACTACTGCTGCATACATACCGATATATTCAGACTGATTCACAGAACAATTTAATATTATTTTACTGACAACCTCAGAGTCAGAACGAGTTGGAAAATTATTGCCAGATAAAGTTTCCTAAGAAGTACGACATATGTAAAAAATAAGATAGTTACATAAATTACAGTTTCATAACGCTCTAAGAAAATACCATTAACAAATATTCTTACAAATTTACTTACCCACATCTATTCATCTATAAAAAAGAGAAGATGCACAGTCCTGCTTTCAAAATGGCCGCAGAAAATGAGTTCTGTATGAAATGAGTGCTAAAACGGATAGTTTAGCACTCATTGCATTCAGTGCAGTTTCATCGTTAGCATCGCATAGCTGACTTATATTTTAATTTAATTTTTTTAATTGAGTCACTAATATTATTTAGAATTTAGTCTACGTAAAATTATAAAATTTTTAGTGACGTGTAACAGCATTTATTTACACTACAATTCATAGTATTACCAGCTTCATAAATTAATAGCGTGCAAAACTTTGAAATTAATTCATTTTATTAATTCAATGAGTTAATTAATTTAAATTACTGAAATGTAGTTTAACTTTAATTTCAACACGAAAGAAAATTATAATACAAAAACTTAATCAAAAGATATACAAGTTACTTACGATTTTGTATTTCTAATGTGGTAATCTATGCACCAACTGCCACCAACTGATATCACATTGTTCTATGGTCAGTTTGTACTTGTTTGTGGGTAGGGTAGGTATCGCTTTCGTGTTCTTTTTCTTTAATGGTTTCATTTTTATTGTTTTGTTTGATGTTATTATTGCTTATATAATATCCTAAACACTTGGATGCAGAAGTTCGTTTCGTAAAACATAAACGGCAATGGCTAAATACGTAATCATTTTTTTGTAAACTATTATTCAAAAGGGACATGTGTATTTCTTTCTAATATTAGATGAAAATTCTTTTCGTATTATTATTATTTATTTTATTTTTCCAATATATCTGCGTAATTTCAAATAATATTAAAGATTTATAAATATTTGTTACTGCTATCTATGGATGTAAACATACATTATCTTATAAATGAGCGCCATCTTACGGCGTCTACAGCAATATTTTCAAAAATCGCGAGTTATGACTCTATAACCCCACTATATTATTCTCATGTTTGTTGCACCTTCTGTTAGGACGTCAAAGTATTTAAAGATGGCACTTTATTTTTTCGATTAGTAATATCTTGTTTATTAAGTGTTTCATCATGTATTCGATGAGTATTTTCCATTTCTTCGCTTTACGTAAAATCAAAAGCCGACTTAAAAAAAAAGAACTAAGCAACACCAGTCTCGTATTTCTTGGGTTGTCACATTGTTCGGTCGCTTAACAATGGAAACTATGTTCTTATAAAGTAATGGAGTCGTCTTCCTTATTTTTTTTTTTATTTATTATTTGTTTTATATTTATACAAATCTAAAATTTCTTCTAAAGAAAAATAATAAAATAGATTAAACCTATTCCAAAAAACATTATTTTTATTACATTAGAATTTGTTTTTTAGCAAATCATATATAAGTATTATGTTCATCAAAAATATGTTAATGTCCAATGATTGATCATCTTGTTTTATTATGGCATGCTTTATCGCGTACACTATGGGGAGCGCTCTGAAAAACTATTTAAGTCTATTCATTCCTCTGATTTCTGTCATCATACAGCTCGTCGCAAATGCTATCATTACCATTTTGATGCCCGACTTTCTAGCACCATACATTTTACACGCAATTTTCAGCAACTTACCGTAAAACTTTTAGATGATTTACTACAAGCGGTCCTTCCAATGAATTCCAACCACGAGATTTTTAAGAAAAGAATGTAATTTTCTATGAAAGGCTGGAGAGGCACTAGTGGCACCTTTGGGGTTCCGAGTGTTCATGGGTGGCAGTGACTATCTATGTTCTAGTGGCTCACATGCTCGTTTCCCCCTTAAAAATTCTTGATCATTTCACATTAGATTGAGTGATTTGACAATTGCCTGCAGTTAAGTTGCATAAAGTTGTCCGCATTTTGATCTTTAGTGCTATACAGTTTGATACAAACAAATTGGTGCCGTTGAAGTGCGCTGCAAGAACAAGTTCGAGGAGATACAATCAGTTGGACTTCAATCGTGTGTCGAGGATTGAAATTCACAGCAATCTAAGATTTAGATAAAAAGTTTTAGTCAAAGCAATACTACCACCTTAATAATTTTAACGCCAAAACTGTTGATTCGGAGTTTTCTGTTCATGAGCAAAATTTGTTTCTGGTGACAAACAGATTTTTAGTGGACATTGAAAACTAAGAAACAAATATTATTGCCAAATAAAACTATTGCACTCAGTAACTTACCGGCGGTAATAACTTACTGTCAATAATTTTTGAAATGACAGCTAATGTCATCAACTTTAAATATTCATGCAGGAGTAACATTTGTTTTAACAACTACACTTTTTCTGAAACGGTACTAAGAAAAATAGGTGACAACATAATCAACTGAAAAATGCAGCGACATTCGACACGTCATCTTCTGATTAGTATTTCTATAAAAATAGAAATTGAGTGTCCAATTAAAATACCATAAAATTTGTTCCATTTTTATAGAACTTATGTAAACACTTATTTTAAATAAAATATACAGAAAAACTGCTTGCAATTTTTTTTTCACGTCGTATGGGAACGTCCATAAACCACGTGGTCATATTTTAGTCCCTCTAGGACTCCTCCCTCCCCCCATGTGGCCTCACGTAGCCTTTTCTATGACCCCCCCCCCCCCAACCCAATTGAACGTGGTTTTTTTCACGATACATTAATTTATTTATAAAATAAAATAATTAATAATAAATTAATTTATTAACAGTTTATTTTTTTTCAAATAATGTATTTAATTATTTGATTCCTCTTGTTAAATTAACATCGGGGGGTGGGGGGGGGGGTCACTCAAATTATCTTATTCAACAAAATTTTCATCTGAAGAAAACCACGTAGCTTTGCTCTCGACTCCCTTCCCCCTATTACGTGCCTCAGCGTAGCGCTTAAGCTTATCCCTCCCCCCCCTTGGTCGAGCTACGTAGTTTATGGACGCTCCCTATATACACTGTTCAAAATTTATAGTTATTTTATTATAAAATTTTTCTTTATTGTACAAAGAAATATTTTGCCAATTAAAAAAATAATTTTGTGGTTGTTATAGTGCTCTTATATTTTTTAACGTCACTACATTGACCTGCAGCAGGTCACATAATTGATTTTACTAATTCTTGCAATTACTAAAATGACATTATTGTTAATACATTTCTATTTTATTCATCTGGTGTAACAAATAAAGGCAGAGGATATTCCCAAATAAACATTATTTTATAGAACATAAAATTACTAATAACGGCAATTACAAAATAATATTTCAGTTATTGCAAAAACAAATTCTTTCAGAACACATTCCTCAAAAGGATTACACAGCTCTCGTTGCATTTTGCACTTTCTTCGAAATATTTTCTTTGCTAGAGAATAAATATGTTCATCGAGAATCATATAAAGTTCATAACAAACCATTTTGACGTTAATTTTAGGCAAAATCAAAACAACTAAACACTCATGATAACAAAAACGAAGCAACAGCACTTATTTAGATCACGCGTCACAATTGAATCGACTTCGTGTATCGCTTACACATATCGCTTACAAATGTCAAAAATGTATACATCATACGGCGATGCTGCTTCGTGTCCTAAGTATGAAAAGTGTGTTTGACAGGCGTTTGAACCGACTCACATCCATATCGATATCTCTTGTTAAGAAACATATTTGATTTGCAAATCCCATGCGCTGATTTTTAACCGTAATTGTTCAAATTGACAAGCTATAATCGCGCCATTTTGGCTAATGTTAGAGCGCTGTCGAGGTTCTCGACGGGTGGATGTACGTCTCGCTTCTGTTAAAGTAAATACATATTTTACTTGTGTGGTAACTTTTCCCGCTTTATTCATGTTTTATTTGTTTCTTTTTCATAATTAGTATTGTATAATAGTGAAAAATGAATTGTCACCTATTAGAAAACGCTATTGAAAATAATCCTAACTCAACCACAGAACAGATTAAGCAAGTTGATAGGCAAAGAGCAAACTGCCTAATTCAAATGAAATTGGTCCTAGTGTCCCAAAAATGAATCGAAGATGCAATGTTTGTACTAGATCCAAGGATAAAAAGAGTACTATTGTTTGTAAATCTTGCAAGAAAACCATTTGTGAGCCTCATTAGGTAGCAATTACCTACAAACTTTTGTTTATCAGGCCAAGGTGAAGAATATTTTTTAACGGTAGTTCACAATAGTAATACTGAAGCATTGTCATTTTTTTTTTTATGTTCATTGTTTATTATTTTATAATAAAAATCAAGTTGTTTAGTGGTCTCCAACTATTGGGCTCGCAATTATCTTTTTGACAACACTGGCAGGTCTATCACCTAACAGCAAACAATTAGCAACAGACGAAAATTGTACAATAATTGCTGTCAAACAAGATTTAAAGTATGGAAACATTAGTACTTTTGTTGTAATCATTGTAATCTACATTAGTACTTTTTTGTAATCATTTTTGCTATAGTCCTATGTACATATCGTACATTTTTTTCTAAAACTTCGTTTAATACTTTGTCTTTAAAATTTTTAAATATTCATTTACTTTCGATTTATTTAATCTATAATTTGCTTGTAGTGGACAATCGTGTGTCCCAACGGCAACTTAACGAGCTCCTTGGATATTTATCGACGCACAAAGGTCTTGTCAGAGGTGCAAGTATGGGACTGAAGTCAAAAGAGACGATAGAACAATTATGGACTAACCTCGTCTTTAAATTAAATTTGTTTGGCGGCCCCAAAAATCTGGTCAGAGATGGAAGCGCTTAAGTGTATAATGTCAATAAATCTCTAATTTTTCATTTGCACTTTTCCTCCTTTTTCTTGGGCACATTTGCAAAATTTGCTTCATATATTAATTTTTGAATGTAGTACCTGGGCTGATCTGAAGCATAAAGTCAAAATGCGAATAATTGCAAAACATCAAGATGCACATCGCACTGGTGGCGGCCCTCCAAGAAAAAACTGCCATGACTTGACCGATATCGAGATGAAAGTATTGACTATTCTTGGAGAAGGTGCAGTGTGTTGAGACCCACAACTTCGAGTGTCAGCTTTTGTAAGGTTCTATTGATGTTGTTTATTAGTTATACTTGCGAGTCTCTGGGACATTGAAAATTTTAATTCTTTTTTTTTGCATATGTTGCTATGTCTAATATATATTTTATTACTTCATCATTATCTACATACATTACTATTTTCAATATCTTAATATGGTGATAAGTTGAATTGTTTCCTGTTGTACAATTTTGCCTAAAATTGTATATTACCCTTTTTATTGTACTGTTTTTATAGCTTAGGTTAATCACTCCACTGCAAGCCACCACATGCACACCCAGTGCACAGGGATCAGCACAGCGGGTTTTGGCCACCTCTGCCACATCTGACGAAATAGATATATGCTATGTTTCTGGTGAATATTCCTAATTTGACTATTTATAAAAACTAAATATTTGCTAAATTACTGTATAAAAACTAAAAACTATTTACAAAATTATCAGATTCTCAACAATCTTCGTCATCGTCAATTACTGTGGAAGAGCAAGACGCAGGAACAAATAAATCGTAAGATAACTACTATCTGGAAATATATAAAATCTATTCAACTGGAAATTAAACAACATCATTTTAAATAATATAGAGAGAGCTGGTGTGTCAGGCCAAAGTGCCACAGCAGCTGCAGGCAGGACAGGCCAAGACACCTCTCCCAGACATTGGTGCTAAATTGTCATAATAACAATGATACAAAAAAAAATATTTTGTATTATTCATAATTCATTGAACTTTCCTCTTTTTAGGGTTGCGTGCCTTAAAAGGAACACTTCATCACCTTTATTTATTTATTGTTATGTGTCTCAGATCTACCTACAGTGAAAGAAAACAAATCGTACAATAATTTACCATTGAAAATATTATTTATTAGAATTAAAATAACGATGTAATAATGCGTTAATGTACATTTTATCCATTTTTACATATCCGTGTACAATAATACGTCTTTTTTCTTATGTTTGGGGAAAGCAAATATATTTAGTGAGGTTGTTTACATAATTTAATGCCCGCGTTACTTCTCTGATGGTATTTAAAACGCTGGCTTGACCTAAACCAAGTAAATAATCCATTCCCAGAGGTTTTTGGTATGAATCAATTGCATAGAATGAAAGGGCAACTAATGTCTGTAACATTTTATTAATTATTGTTAGAAATATATGTAACAATGCAGACAAGGAAATAAAAATGGAATTTTCGTTATTTTATTGCCCTTTTACCTTACACTCCACACTTATTTTTGTCCTTCTCTTGAACGTATAAATTTTAGCCGAAGTTCATTACAAAGAATGAAAAACATTGTTTTCGTAAGCCTATCTTTTGTAAATTCAGAATCGGACAATTCCAAAGCCGCTTTTACTACTTCATTTGGAGAATTTGGAGTCTTCTTTTTATTTCTAAAATGCACTGACGTCCATTTTCCACTCTTAATACTTCAATAACTAACATTGTCCGAGACATGATGAAAGAAACTTGACCTTTAAGGAAAATGTAATTATATGGTTAATTAAGAAAAAAAAAACAAACTCGGGACCAAATATGTGTTAAGTACCTAATAATATGAGTTATCAAATAATTTCGTATTTTCTCAGGGATTTGGGTATTTATTATCAAAATGAAATGTCACAAACAATACTTACTTTTTCTGAATACAATGTAAACAACCACAATAGCACTCATCTTTCTAAAATGCACTGACGTCCGTTTTCCACCCTTAATACTACAATACTAAGAGCGATTACACTTTGAGAGATAAAATTGCTCGCTATCTGCTGTCAAACTGCTTAGGTGATACGCCAAAACGTCATTTTGTGTAAGAAAAAAGCGCTATAGTATTTACATACTCGTAGAACAATCGTCAACTGACGCGACAGTCGCGCATTCTATATATTCATATTCATCTATGATTGCTATCTGCTAATTTTTACGTGATAGACCTGCGAGCCTTAAATTTGCTCTATGGCCATAACATGTATTTAGATGAGTACGTACGGTGTCAAAGTCGTGGAGTAACATGTAATTTGCGGAGTAATCTGTGACATTAACTTTCAATACGAGCTAGTTGGCACTAAATTTGTTTCTTGTGATCATACGAGAAAAAAAAACGAATTGAAAATAAGCTAAACTTAAATTTAAATTCAGATAGCTGTTGCACAGTTGCCTAAATTACGAGCCTATCAGGCCTTACATTTTGCTTTAACAAATAACTATAGGCAAGTTATTACTGCAGTTTATGAGATGTGCAGTCGTCCTTATATTAGTGCATAGTGTTATATGATTGTTATCATCGATGGTTATAATGCAATCAAACGCTCTTCTGAATGATTCTACTTCCCAAAACAATATGAAACCGGATTATAACAATGTAAGTGTTCACGAATTAGCTCTTTACGCAATGCGCGATCGTTGTTTACTTTTACAACGCCGTATTACTGCTCTCGAAAACGACAATATGAAATTAAAGCTAGAGTCGACAAAAACGACCGACTTTTCTGCTTCATGTACTTCAACGCAAGATGATGAACGACGTCAATTGCAGCAAAAGATTGCAGAACTTTCTAAACAAAAATCGCAGCTACTGCATCATGTGTTTATGGTTACTTGTGAAAATAAAAGTTTGTGGGCTAAAATATCAAATCTAAAAAAAGTTAATGTTCCTGATGATGAACACTCAAAATCTTCAAAACATACTCCATTAATTCGAACTAATACGTATATCCAAAGTAGTCCAAGACGTGATGCTGCTCAAGATAAGTTTTCAGAATCCAGTTTAGAAGAGATTTCACTGAAGTTAATAAATAGCTATATTCAGGAAAAGAGTCAACTTGTAGAACAATATGAACAAATGACTCAGTTACAAGATGCAGAAGATGACATATTGAACACTGATTCTATTGGTTTTGCATATATAGAGGAACCAGCTACTGATTCGTTAAAAGAAATACATTGCCAAACTGAAAAATTGCATAATTTGAAAAAAGACCTCTCCCAACAAGAACAAGATATAAAAGAAATAATTATGAGATTAGAAGCAGTAGCTAAAGGTATGTAATGATCTATTAATCTATATGAAATATTGTAGTCTTCAATAGTTCATATTTGAATGTTCTAATGTTTAAAATATTTCTAGCCATTAATGCATTATCAAACAAATATTATGTCCCATTAGAAACCTTTCATAACTCTAGTATATTGCCTATGCATTAAGTGCAATAAGTGTCACGAGAAGCAATCATAGGTTCACAAATAAAATTTCATGTTTTATCTGTGAATATATATCATAACAAGACTATCATGAAATTAAATTAATGTCAATTATTTGTTTATATTACAGATCTCTATGTTTTTTTTTATATTTCAAGAGATATAATTATTGCAAGATATGAATAAAATTAAAAAAAAAGACTAGGCACTAATAATTGGATCATTTGTCAATTTTTACATCATATGGATACACATGCATATAATTCTTATTTTTATATTATTTTATTTTGCTTTATATGACCAGAAATTTAATTTTATTGTAGCTACAGTTTTTTTTTATACTAACCCAAAAAACCAAAAAGATTACATGACTGCATTTATAGGTAAACATTGATCATAATAAATAAATCATTTTCAAAATGTGAGATATTTTTGTCATATGGTTATTGAGTCATTTGTTTTTAATTGCAGGAATTGATGTTGCTAATAACATAATTGATTGGATGATATATATTTCATATTTTCTTTAATTTGTAGTTAAGAAGAACTTTTTATTATGTTAAAGGAAATACCCATACAATAGGATATATAGACCCATTAAATTTATTATAAAATGTTTAAAGCCTTCTTTTAAAACTATCCATCCAGTGGTATGGTTTTTGTGTTATCTTTATTTCACTCTCTCAAGCCATTTTATCTAATTTTTAGTATGGGTATGATAATATAATTTAAATGAATTGAATTTTATCTTAATGTAAAATAATATATTTACAAGGACCTTAAAATGATGAAAACTTTTCAACATAATTACTGATATATTTTTAGAGTTCTCTACTTAGTAAGGTACCTTATAGGATCACTTTATTGTTAGACTATCTGTGAAGGTATCAAGTTGAAGTTAAAAATCAAATATTTAAGTTCACGGGCCCCTGAAACTTAAAAATCAAGCTTCCAAGTCAATAATAAATAATATGGGGCATTATTGTTTCATGTTTTATACCTATAAAGTATTTTTGCTAATGTAAATTCATGAAATTTGGCATTCACTTTTGCTGAGCAAGGCCTCAGCATAAATTAATAAAAAAAACATTGAATATCATTAATTCATAGTTATATCATTCAAAAAATGTTATGTTGCTTGCATGTGGTAGTGGAAAAATATGATTTTATTATTATTCCTCTGTTTCCCTCAGCATAAGTTATATATAAGTTTAAATACAGTCATAAACTTTTAAATATGAAAAAATCCGACAAAATTGGTCTAGTGGTTTTTGTGATATTCATACAAAAAAAAAACATAAATTGGTAATTCAAACTAAGAGATTCATATTCATAACCTATTTAATTTAGACATGTTCTCAACATGCAGATGCACTTTATTAGTTTTATAGTGTAAATATACTTTTCTTAAATTTTGCTCATATTTAACGCAGTTAAGAGGAACAAAATGTGAAAAAAACTGAATGTATATTAACCCATTACAAGTAACAATCATCAAAACTGATTTAATTAGACTTGATAAAGTTCCCTCCACAGTTAAAGAGTTAAGTCATTATGGCTATTCATTCTTAGTTATGCTTGTTCTTATACTATTGAACAGCATTGTAAATGTATTAAGTGCGATATCAAAATAGTAGTAATTATCATTTCATTAAATTTACCTTGAAACCAATTTATGATCAACAGAATCTTGCATAATATATTTATTCATTACAAAAATTGGTTAAGAGCATATTGGACCATGCATTTAAGGTGCTATAGCCTTACACTGAACATTGTCCAACTTAATAGGTTTTTACATATTTTTTTTACTGAATAAATTTAACTTTTCAAAAATAATAGACATAGGGGTGCAGGGATTGTATTGCATCATGTTTATCAATATTTTGCACACATTTAAATTTGACAATTGACAATTTGTATAAATATTTTCCTATATGAAAATTATAAATAGAAAGATATTAAAGAAATATGGGAAATGTTTCTATGGGTAAAATTACACTTAATTTCAGTGGCATTATACACACCCCATAGATTTTTTCTGTTACTTATTTAATATGAAAATACATCAATTTCACCTTCTCATTAATGTGGTATTACTGCATATACATATGTGACACACACTTTCCGGTCTCATTACATGTCTGATGCAAACTATTCCTTATTTGAAAATAAGGGATGGTTTGCAATACAGAGAGGTATCAAGTGGAAACTTAAAATATGGAAATTTAATATCTCTTGTATAAAAAAAGGGTCATATCAAATTTCTCTACTGAATATTTTTATTTCAGATGGTTACAAGTGTCCAACATGTCTTATACAAAATCAGAAAGTAGTTTCATCACAGCATAAGGAAATAGAAACTAGTGATAGTTTAGCTAACTGGGCAACACCCACTGATTCAACAAATTACAATGAAGATTTTAGTGACATGAATACAAGTGCTCTTAAAAAAGGAACGACAGAACTGCAAGATAAAAATTCAGATGATAAATTTAGTAAAATGTGTCCTATGTGTGGAGAATGGTTTAACAAAGATACAGAATTTTCTGAATTTCAAATGCATGTTGAAAAGCATTTCATAGGTGAACCTGATTTGGATTCCATTGTAGGTAATTTTGAAAACATTGCTCGTGCAGGTGACAATTTAATGTGAAAATATTTAAGCAAGGAATATAGATAAGTTCAAGTACTTGTTTTGTGATTTTTTAAACTCTTTAATTTATAGACAATAGGGGATATGCATAAAATTTAATTTGGTCTTAAATATTTTTTTCTCGAATCACTATTATCCCCACATTATAATGAAAACATATTTTTATAATTTACTTATTATTTAAACCCTTAAAATATTGTTTAAAAGGTGAAAAATATGGGAATAATATTCAAACTTACAAAGTGCATCACTATTGGTCGAAACAAAATGTTACATCAGTTACAACATTGGATTTATCGGCGTCGATATTCTTATTAATGTTTGTGAGAAAAATAGCTTAAAACTGTATTACTATAATGATTTCTAGTGAATATATAGTTGTAGTGAATCTAGGATGATAATTAAAACTGGAAATTCAAAGCACAATCGGACAATCTATCGAAAATAGGTGCATTTATGATGTACCGGAAATACTTGGTCCTGCTTGATTAATATCAGACATTTGTATAGCAAGTGTTAGGACTTGCTTCGTAATCACTTCCATGTAGAGATTGAACAATTTCTAAAACATTAGTACTTTTGATAGCAAACTCTGAAAGGGCTTCATTTACCAGTACTAATTTGTGCCTTTTAGTTATGCTCATTCTTACAACGGGTTGTAGCATGTTCAGTTTTTGACACAACGATATATGAGGCACAACTCCATTCTTTAACAATAAATTACATTTTTCTCCTTGCTATTTTATTGTTATATTGAATATAACTTGCAATATCTTCCTTAACCTAAATCACTTTCATATGTTCGTATAACCATAGTTATAGAAATAAAAAAGGTTTTTATAGAAAATTTTACTGAACTTTGTTGAACTGAAAACTAAGTTAGGTTAGTTTTAAACCGAGTTTCCTACTGCTTAATAGCTAATGCAAAACTTACTTCTGACTAATTCACCCTAAACTGTATATAAATATGTACTTATGTGAAAATGATCTTCACAGCAATATAAATTCAATAATGAAAATACATTATTTTTTCTCATCATTTTAGGCTAAGCGCGCACCACGATTTAATTTTTGCGACACGATTTTAAAATAACGTTAAAACATCGCAGAAGATTCACTGTGCGCACTGCGACAGAAAAATCGATGGATTTTTCATTTGCAACATGGATTTCTTACAAGTTGCCTGTCTTGCTATTTTACTCTTTCGGAGGAGTAGAAAGAAAAAAAGAAATTGTCAATATTGGATTCATCCTTTAACAGCTCACAACAACAACAGATGTATCAAAGGTTTTTTTTTTGTGAGATACAATGAACTTCGACTTTATCGCAAGAAATTCTTTGATTATTATAGAATGAAGATTCAAACATTTGACAAATTGCTAAAAATTGTTGGACCTGAAATTGAATATCAAATTACTAGATAGCAGAATGCAATTTCAACTGAAGAAAGGTTATCGGTCACCCTAAGGTAAATAAAGTAAAATGAAATCTTATAAATTATGTATGTACTTTATTTACTAAAGTGCAGCCAATGTAACGTCATAATAATTCTCAGAATTTAGTGAATCCACGGATTCAGTAGACTGCAAAACATTCACAAAATGTTCTAAATAGTCATTGCAATTCTCCTGAACCCGGGGTTGTTTTGTTATGGTTTTATTACTATGAATCACAATATTTCTCGGAGTAACAAAATTAGAAGCAGATGATGTTCCCGGCTCAGCATTAATGTGTTTGGCCCTGGTATTAGGGTACATAGGTAAAGCAAGCATATGACTGGGGTGTATCGGCTGCGGAACAGTTTGCAACAGAGGCTGAGAAACAGAATCATATCTTTTAGTCCTATGCATTGCATTTAAAAGTTCCACTTTTGCATATAATTTCTGTTCCTCATTTAATTTCCTTAGCATTGGTATCAACATTTCAGCAAAACTAACATCCTCATCAAAGTTTTGTTCCTTTTTTTCACATAATATATCCAATAGTTCTTCATTAAAATCTGTATTTCCGTTTTGTGCTTTAGCGCCTTTCTTACATAGAAAACTAGAATGTCTAGAGTCCTGCTTCGGTGGGGTATTTTCTCCATCCGACTGAATATCAAATATTGCGCCTGTTGCGCATTCTTCCATAGATTTAACGCTACTACTAGCCTCCCTAGGAGTATTAACGGCTATCAAGAACGAAAGTTGATCAAATATAGGTACTTGCGTTTCTTCCTCCCCGATTGACCAGACACACTTTTTTTCTGTAAAGCCAATTCCCTTGAGAAACAGTCCTTTAAGTATTTCCACTTTTTCTGTACTTCAGCACCTCTAAAATAAACTTTATTATTAATCATCTTAGTTAGTAGTAACCCTGCCTTGTACTAAATGTAGGTAAATAAATATTTAAAAAAAAACCGGCCATGTGCGAGTCGGACTCGCGCATGAAGGATTTCGTATTTTAAAGAATGGAATAAAAACGCGTTTGTGATATGAAATAAATATCTATTTTAATCTGTTTGTAGTATTTGTAGTTAAAGCGACAACAGAAATACACCATCTGTGAAAATTTCAACTGTCTAACTATCACTGTTCATGTGATACAGGCTGGTGACAGACAGACGGACAGCTAAGTCTTAGTAATAGGGCATTTGTCACTTTTTTCGGGTACCTCGCATCGGGGAACAATTTCTACTCGCTTTACTATGAATATTTATTAGGAGCTACTACAATTTGTGAAATAATTGAAGATACTTGTGAAAAATGGTCATGTTTGCAACTACTTTATATGCCCGAATCAATAGAAAACGATTAGTTGAATATTTCTGAGGGTTTTTATAACAGGACAAACTTTCCAAATTGCTTAGGAGCTGTGGATGGAAAGTATATTAGGCTAGAGGAGCCAAATGGAGCAGACTCGGAATTTTATAATTATAAACAGTATAATTCTATTGTTTTGATGGCTGTAGTCGATTCTAAATACACATTTACTATGATAGATGTTAGTGCATATGGTAGTGGTAGCGATTTTATTTTCAAGTAAACCAATTTTGCGAGAAAAAATGGAAAATGATAGGTTAAATATACCTCAATCAATATGTTTACCGAATGATACAGATTGCCAAAAAATGCCATTTGTTTTGGTTGGAGATGAAGCATTTGCACTCTCAAAACATGTCAAGCGACCATATCCCAGAAGGAATTTATCAGTTAAACAGAGAGTGTTCAATTATAGATTGTCCAAGAGCAAGAATTTTGCGCAATTGAAATTTTAACGAATAAATGGCATATCTTGCATCGTTCTTTAGATATTAAAATTGAGTTTTGTGATAAAATAGTTAAAGCGTGTTATATCCTAGACAATTTCGTACGAAAATATGATGGAATAAATTTCGAAGAGCAATTATATACATGTAATCTAAAAAACATGAAACCAATGTCTGCATGACCTACAATTAACTGTATTGAAAAAAGAGATTATTTTGCAAACTTCATCTATTGGATCTGTTCCTTGGCAATATAATAAAATTTAATTGTAATTAAACCTACGTACCGTAATAATAAACTGTTAGATCTTACCTTTCTTTTAGTCATTGGCGAGTTCGTCCCACTTTGGTATAACGTTTTGACAAACCTGTCACAAACTTGTTTTTTAAAATTCAACACTATATGATTTCGAGTATTTATCCCATAGAGGAGGTTTTGTTTCTACTTCCATTATGAAATGGTAAACGTCTAGCTTCTCGTCTCGGGACTCCATCGGGGAAGCAGGTTCAGACATGTTTACGCTTGATGAGCGGAACACCGATTGAGCGCCACCGCGGGGCGTGAGGAGCGATTTTATTATCGCAGTGCGCGCGCGGCCATACAACCATAGATGAATTTGAATTGCGTACAACTCTGTATGCTGCAATTTACTTTTGCGATAATCGCGTCGCTAGCTGTCGCAGAAAAATGTGATAAATCACAATTTAAAAACACATTGTATACGCGCGTATTGACATATAAGCCCTTAACGTTGCATTTCTGCGACAAAATTATTGCACGACAAAAAAAAAGTTGTGCGCACTTAGCCTTACACCATTGTTTTCGTACTTTCGCATCGCTTGGAATATGGAAAAGCACTTGTATTTCTAATAGTATTTTTGCACTTCAGTACCATACATTACTTTTAAGGTTTTTTAATTTCTGCCATGATCTGTATCACAAAGTACATTGAAATGTATTGCAATTAAAACATAAAATATGTATGAAGTAACTAAAACGCGTAGGGTGACCAAACAAGGGACATGTCAAATGACGACATCAAAGCGCGCGCTAAATGGTGACGTTTGAACGGCTCAAATTTTTCAATGTTTTAAATTCCATTTTGATAAGTAATTTAAATAAATTTATACCTGTTTATTTTTTTCTTCGTCATAAAGATTTAAATGATTAAGTCATAATAACAATCATGCATATTCGCTATCAACTCTTTTGGGTTGTCCTATCTAGAAAATGTTTATTACATCCTTTGAAATTAACAGGTTTGTTGCCATAAATGGACATTCGTCGCTCGCTAATCTAAGAATTCCAGAAAATAAAGACATAACTTTTATAGTTTTCATAATGCATATTCCTTATCCTTTTGCTGATTCCTACAAATTATTTTGTGTACTAAATATTACTATTACCAACAACTTTGTCTCGGCTGTTATTATTCTTATGTCTCATCTCTCAGAATTTTGAAGGAATAAATCAATGTTAGTGTTTGTACCAAAATCCCAGATGTTCTCTACATATTTAATAGCCAAAAAACCCAACATTCTATCTTGTCAATAGTTGTAAATCTTTATTTTTAAAAATGTTACTATCTAGAAAATTAATAGTGCTGCCATAAGGAGGTAGTTAGCTTAAAAAAACTTAGGATGGACTTGATTGTTACTAATTGTCTAAAGTTATGTGCACTCTTTTTAAAAAAATTACAAACTGAATCATGTGACATCACATGATAGGACTTGTGAGGGTTTTCTGCATATGTAATTATTTTTTTATTGGAGTTTACTCCTTAAGAATTGATTTCATATTTAGGCCCGGGGTATGGAATTTTATGGGAGTAAAATCAAGTGTTAGATAAATGACGTTACGCTATCGTCATGGTTACTGTTTATATTTCAATCAATCAGAATGTGACAAATACCACTTGGTGGAGATTTTCATATTGATTTTAATAAAGAAGATGGTTTCCGTTCAGTACAATTTCTGAAAGATGAACTGAACTTAGATTTAATTTCTGACAAAACACTAGAGACAACTAGATATGGTACAACTATTGATGCGATGTTTTCACGATTTATCACACATGTATCTTCCGACATTCATGTATCATATTTTAGTTACCATAAACCAATTGTTTCAGTGTTTAATGATACCGCTATTGTTCCTGTGATAAACATTACGCAAGATAACGTCAGTGATAAAGAAAATCAATCTTACTAAAAATTTTATTGTATAACATAATTATTTTCAATATTTTCTTAAATGACGAATTAACTGTTTTACTATTAACATAAATAAATGAATGAATTGTGTATTATGCTTTGAATAATATAATAGATGCTTTCATTTACCATTATACTAATCTATATGTACGATATCTTTAAGCAGTAAACTCCATTCGTGCATCGGAGCTGACATACTTTTTTTTTTTTATAACTTTAAAATATATTTATTTGACAATAGATGATATTTTACCATTTTCTCTTATTTTCGAAACTATTCAGCTTAAAATTTTGCAAAAAATATAGAAAATAGTTCTGTACTTGTACATTACAGGACAACTTATAAGAAATCTATGATTTTAAAATAATATGGTAAATGTCTCTATTATGTATATAAATTTACAGTTACAGTTTTTTTTAATTATATTCAAAACCCTAGGCTCAATAGCCTAAAATTTAAAAAATGGTAGACCCTGCTGGACATCCCTCTATAATATTTATTGATGTGTCTGAGTTTTTTGAGTTATAAATATTGTCTATGAGTTTTTGAGCTTTCCAAGCTAAAAAATGTAAAACTGTTGACCCTGCTGGCCTTTCCTGAAACTTTTTACTACTTTAGAACTTAAAGTGTTCAAAAGTAAAATAATTATCTCACCAAAGCAGTTTTTAAACTGTAAAAGATGATTTTCATTAATGATAACAACTTTTTTTTTGGTAGCTACCGATTTTGATGCAATTTGCAACGAATAAAATTTAGTTCAGACGGTTTGTGATGCTATTCTACATATTGTCACAAGCTATTGTCGAAAATGTCATATTGTATTAATACCCTTCAAATGGAGTAATATATGTTCTTTTTATGACTATAAATTATTATACTGTAGTCAGTTTCGAGCTCTCGCCGAGTGTGCACAAAAATGGAAATATCGCTTTTAAATTTATAAGATAGTTCTTCTGATTCAGGCGAAGATTTCGATATGAATTCAGCAATGATACCAATATATAACATAAACAACAGAAAAGAAACGTCGATTCTGGTTGTTGAGTCACATAAGCTCTAGAAAAGTATGAAGAGTTATCGTCTTATCATTTTTGATTTGAGTAATGTGAAGTCTCAATTATTTTTGAACGAGTAGATCAGAATTATATGAACTTCACGCTTTGATTAAAGGTGATATAATAAAAATAAATATGAACATAAGAAAAAGTAGATTTACTATTGAGCGTCTTGCTATTACTTTAAGATAAGTTGTATTTTTATTTTTATTTACTTTTACATGTAAACTTTAGCATAAGGATGTTTAAATTTTGTTATACTGTCCTTATTATTAGCTTATAAATGGGAAATGTTAGGTTTCAAAAATTATTCATACTATTTGATAGATTTGATTGTGATATTTGTTTCTGTAACAGTTTCTTCTCCAAATAATTTACATAGAATGATAATTATTTATTTATTGATTAAATTTTACTCATAATTATTGACTACTTTAGTAATCTATTTACGCCACTGCATCAGCAACGCACTTGGAATTACAGGTGTCCATGTACGTCGGTGATTACCTACTTTGGTGGTTCACATGCCCTTCAAAAACGTGGACGAAATCAGGAGCATATGTAAGGCTAGAATAAAGTGTCATACTTCTGGATAACGTGGCTAGCCATTAAAGATTTTTTTTGCAGTTTGTTTATTTGTTACAATATAATTTATAAATATAGTGATACCAGCTTTCATCCGCGTGAACTTACGTCCACGTGGACATATATTTTTGCGATCTACGCTCATAACAAAAAATAACCCTTTAGCCAGAAAAGATTAAGCTTGTTATCTCGAAATACGTGAGGGTATTTATTCACGTTATTTGTAAATCTGATTGATTAAAATATCCCAGAAAACACTAAGTAATTAATTAGTTATGTCTTGGTCATTAATGCATTAACAAGCTAAATACAATCAGTTAAGATTTGTAGTAGTTCCATAATATACTTTCATGTCACAGAGTAATTAAATAAACACCTACTGTTTTTTAATATTTCCTTTCTCGTTCCTCTAATCCTGATATTGATAGATAGTAATAATATATTTGTTCCTTCGCTTTATTATATTGAGTGTCGGCAGCCACAGATAGAGAAGCAGATAGCCATTGCATAAGTGGTATTTTTATCGCCTTGTCACCTTCATAAGTGGAGCTTGAAAAACTTGGTAAGATGAGAGCATGGTCAACTCTCGACCACATTTATACATTAATTCAGATGATCTAAAATCCTTCATGTCACCACTATTATTAATGGGCTTTAAATATCACATAGCTCTGGGACAGACCTGATGGCCTCCAATCAAGGCAGATGAGCCCAGAGACTTATATTGAGGGTGTCATAAGTAATATTGATTTTTTATACCTGTATCTTTTTATACATTTCATACCTTGTTACAATAAGTCTCTAGTACTATGAAAAGTATCACTCTTTTACCTTATTTTGAATGATGATGTTTTTGTTAATTGATGGGTCAAGATGTATCTATAATACAACATACAGAGTACAAGTATGAAATTTGTGTATTGTTAAAACATTAGTCAAAACAAAAGATAAAAGCAGCCCGTGGCAGCAAGGAAAATATGAGAAGATGCAGTCTATGAGTAAACACTACAACCTTAGTTTGTTTCAATGATGGAAATTTGGCGCAAGTAGATCATTGGGGTAGGCAGAGCGCGATCATACAAAAAAAAACCTTAATAATTTCAGTATAGTCCAATGGAATCTATAATCTATCATTTAGCAAGTTTTCCGAGACCTCAGTAAAACCATACCTTGGGCTTAGATGTAAAAAATTGCTGCACTGCATTTTCAACATGTCCTTTGGACTCAATTTTTTCTGTGAAAGAATTTTGCCATAGATCTAAATAATTTTCAATAATGTAATAATATACAAATTTCATATTTATCATCCTCCAGATGTTTTAGTATAAAAGTATCTTGTTCAGTCAATGAACAAAGTATCATTAAAAGAAAGTGAAACAGTAGTACTCTTCACAGAACTAGTAGTCTAGTCGAGAAGTGAGTTCGGCGAAAAATAGTTGTAATCCTAAAAATATAGTTGTTGGTACATTAGATTCAGAAAAAATCTGAAAGAGGAAGTTTTTAATTTTCTAATTTCTCAATTAATAATTTAAAGGTCGGATAAATAATAAAAAAATACTACAAACAAAATTTTTTTAAGAAAATTTTTTTTTATATTATTTCACTAAGACAATAAAATGGTATTTTTTTTAAACATTAAACTGGTTTGTTTGTTTACAAAAAAATTATAAACAAAGATGTAAAACATTTTTTAGCAAAACTACTATATGTAATCAATTCATATAAAAACAGATACAGTTGAATCTCGATAAGTTAAAGTCCAAGGGAAACACAAAATATTTTAAGTTATAGAGGTTTTAAGTTATCAAGGGTCTATGTTAGGGATAGGTTAATATAGAGGTAGGTATGTACATATGTACCTTTGTTCCATCCTTTATCAGCGTATGTGAGTGTTGTTAGTTTTCTCTTTGAACTCATTTTAAGCCAGTTTTATCACACAGTAAGTAAAGCGATGTTTCCAGGACAATGATCAAAAACTTATGATCCACTAGTCTTACTTATATCTTAATTCTTAAGGCTAACCGCCGCAAAGCTTTAAAAGAATTTCGAAGAAGCAAACAATAGGTGGCATATGTATTGTTTACGTTAACAATTTAACTAGTGATCACGTGCAAGCAATAAATACCAAAACCTTTTGTTTTGCACACTCTTTCAAAATGAGTCATTGACAAAAAATTTTATGTTATAGAGGTTGTGGAAACATTTCTTTAAATTACTGAGGGCCAATACAGAGATTACTTATTGAAGTTATAGAGGTTACGTATTTTAAGTTATAGAGGTTTTGGGCTCTGATGGGAAGGGATAATATTATTTTTTGAAGTTATAGAGGTTTTTAAGTTACCGAGGTTTGAGTTATCGAGGTTCTACTGTACAATCAAACACTTGGTAAATTTAAAAAAATCATAATAAACAAATGGAAAAACTTTTATAAACTTTACAACGGAATCTTGTTTATTATGTATATAACAAGAGCTTCCAAAAGAAATAAAAATTATAGGTACATTATTTAAACTTTCATAAGAGATTTTGTGAAAACTAAAGTACACAAAAAAGTAGTTAATTGACAATTGAATAACTTTAATAAAAATCAATTTAAAAATTATTTTCCAACTGGGCTGTGTATTCCTTTAAGTGTCTAGGTGATACTATTATTTATTCAGATTTTTAAATTAATACTGAATATTATAAAAAAAATATGTTGTGTTGCACACTGCTTGACAGCGTAGAAACGGCCGTGCGAAACCCTATTTTCAACGTAAAATTAAAATAATGGTACTACAATTCCGGGAGTAGACGTATTTTTCTGAATTTTTTTTTATAATTGTAACTATAAAATGAAGACTTTCTCTTTTTCTCTTCGTTTTTCGTTTATAACAATTGCAATTTTTGGCTGTCAGAAAATTAAAAATATCCTCTTTTTTTGATTTTTTTCTGAATCCAATGTACCAACAACCATATTTTTAGGATTACAAAAACTATTTTTTGCAGACGATCACTTCTCGAACTAGACTATAGAGATTTGTTGTAACAAGTTAAAAAGGAGCATATGAATATTGTTGTGAAAGCTGTTATTACTTATGAGACACCGTCAGCATCTAAGGAAAATTATAGTTAATGGCAAATTGTAGTCAAACAATATAGTCAATGTATAGTTTTTAAAGAAATTAAAAAATATATGTATGTACAAAGTTTTGGTATCTCTTCTGAATTCTGATATAATAAAAATTAACTCTGATTATAAAATAAATATTCAGTTTCTTGACTGTTGTCATAGTTTATACTGTATTTATCGCCTAATACCCAATAATAGGTATAATTGATATCTTAGTGCTTGTAACTAGTAATTTATATGATCAATGTAGTATGTATATAATGAATATGAATATACAGCATAATAATGAAAAATAATATGATTTTTTTTGCAATAATCTAATCTATTTATTGCGTTGCAATGTACATTAAGCTAAATCAGTAGGCTTTACATCTGTTGAATCAGAGGGCTGTTGTGTTGTTTTCTGTAACAGGTTTTTACTGAACCATCGTGGCCTTTCTTTCTGCATTTCAATGATTCTTTTACCTTGCCAAAATTCTGGAACCTATAACAAAAAAACATTTTGAGACGTAGAAAACATAAAAATATTTGTGCATTCAAAACATTTATTACATTTACAGACACTATTTATTAGCACCAATACTGTTGCAGATACGACATTGAAGTACACCGAGTTCTGAATTAGTTTTTAATATTGACATCTGTACATTTATCTCACTACACATGATGTAGTAAATGTCTTTAAACTAAATTTTTTAAACATCAAATCACTGTAATTAAAAGAAGGTACTCTATTTTTGTTAAGACTAAATATAAAAAGAGGATGGAAATAAATAATATTTAGAAAGGTGAGATAAATAGACTAAAACGGATTGACTGTTCTGTTTATTTCGTAACAGTTCCTTTCTGTCTGAATTGAGAAGCAATTATCATTTTCTAACGCCAAGAATGATATTATCCGTTAATAAAACAAAATAGATATAAATAGAATGAAAATTTGAAATGTAAAAACATTGAAGGCGGTTTATAATTTAGTTAATTTCTAACTTCTACACGGAAGAAGAGTTATAGACAAACTGAAGAAATACAAATATACCAAAACACTTCTTCCAGTTCAGCATAAAATTGATTTAATAGGTTTCATGTCCACATCAGCCACAATAAGAGACCAAGAAAATTATCCAGTTCACTTATGGTTGTTAAATTACTTTCATGTTTTCTGACAAACTACTTGTGCACATTGAGTATTCGTTTTATAAGGAATTGGTTATTTACCATATATTTGTATTATTTCAAAATTCGACATGCTTAATTGTCTTTTACATCTTAATATTCCTTCAATGAAGAAAGTATCTGGTGTATCATTTTTTTAAGACGCCGCCATCCCACGATGCGTGGCGGCGTTCAATCATTTACCTACAAATGACACTTGATGTTGTCAGTGATGTAAAGGTAGCCAAAGGTATTATTAAATTAATCTATGATTTTCCACATGTGTTCCATTCACTCGCAAACTGAGGCAAATCATCGAGTTGACGATACACAACACACAAAATTACTTGCGGACTCGCAGGCTGATGACTGTCAAGGTAAGTTTCACTATGAAGTTTTAGAGCCACAACAATGTCACCTCTACAATCTCTCTTACAATAAATCATTTTTTCATGTTTGATAGCAGTGAAAGGCATTGTTATTAAACCCTTAAATATTAATTACACACAATCTTAATTTGACAAACGTCAATATCGTAAACATAATACCTATACTAACAAAATACCTACTTGTCGTTGAACTTCATTGAGTTCAAAGACAGGCACATGTCCTCCTACCGCGTACGTCTGGATCACGCGATAGACTGCGTTACTATACAGGAGGTTGCGGCCGCAACATTGAACTGGGGAACGTGGCATCACGCACTTGTTTTTTTCACAAGATTGTCGCTTTGTTTTTATGTACATATTCTAAGATATATTTCTCAAAAACGGCTACTTCAATGATTATGGTTTCCATGGTAAAGTGATTCTAAAAAAAGGGATTATAAACATTTGCGGAAAGACGCATGATGGATTTCATACCGTATATTATGCCACATTTTTCACCAACAAGCTAGTATAGCATTTGAGGTCTTTATGTTACCCATTAGTCTACTGATTTAATTTTCTCTATAAATATACAATCCAGACACTTCCAAAATGATGAAAGACAGCTTAGAAAAGTTATCTACAATATAGTTTTCTCTTATAGACTCACTGTGCAATGGAGAAAGCACTGTAAATAGTTTTTGTTAGTTATATTACATTGTAGATTTTTAACTCGTGTATCAAGATATTAATTATTATGGTTGTGTTATTTGTTATAACAATATTATGTTATAACTAGACAGAATTACTATCAATGCATTACATAAATCGCTTTCATTTCAGCATTTTGATTTCCACAATCTTTCCCTGCAGATATCCATGACTTATGGTCTCAGGCCATCTGTAACCAACTGTGGACCTTACCCTTGACTAGGTCGTCAGTTCACATAGAATTGACATAGTGGCATTGATGTACAAATATCTCAACACTTCAATATAGTAATAGTCAATGTTGATAAGTTATAATATGATATGCTGTTGCACGGCTTTATGTTTCTTAATGTATCAATAGGACAGATGTGCTGAAGACTGTAATATTAATCTGATAGTCTAAGCAATTCATTTTCAGGTATCATTAAATAGTTTTGATTTAGTTTTGGCATTGAATCCAAAAAAACTCTGATCGGCTGCGTGAATAGTTCCCACAAACAACAGTATTTGTATCATCCACACTTCGCATCTGTTTAGGCATTCAAAGCAATTTTGAAGTGGAACTGAACACTTTTGGGGTTTTAGATGTTGGTTGCTGTTAGGTGAAGCTTAATGAAACAAGACCTTTAGCTCTAGCAATAATCGTTGCCAATTGTCACCTTGTTAATCACTGAGACCATATAATATTAGCCATTTATCATAATAAAATCTATCTCATTTACCATGAAACATTAGGCTGATACAAGTCAATTTACAGTGAGGTTACTTAAGGAGTTTATCAAGAGAGTCCCTTTCTCCAAGAAATTTGTCAGTCACTACCTCCTTGAACTTCTTGGACTAATTTGAAATTCCCCAATCCTCAGCTCATGTCCGTCTCATTTGATTACTTTTGCATTGAAGTCTCTCATTACTGCAGTATATTAGATTGTTGAGTTATGTATGATTTTTCAAATATCTTCATGGATTACCTCACCTCCATCATGCTATTTTGTCCGATACACTTTTAATCTTTATTATGCTATTGGACAGAGACTTGTGGACGATAAGTCCAAAATCACAGTAAGACAAATTTAGCATTTTAAGTAGTAGTTAACAGACAGGTGGCTGGATATATAATTTCTGTATCTTTGGCCTACAGATAAGCTTTGCTTGCACAACTTGTCCACTGTTTCTTCTAACTCCTCAATCTTTCTACCAGGTTTTAAAGTGCATGCATTGTATGTTGCTAAGTCGAGTTGTTAGGATGGTAGATCTGGATTTTGAATTTGATGAATCTTAGCACCTTGCGCCCTGCCATAGTAATGACTACTACCATAGGTAAACCTATTGGGTCACCAGTAGCTCGTGGCTGTGTATTTGTTGGGACCATCATAGGCCACGGTCAACACATGTAACTATTGCAGGTCGAGGACTGCAATGGTGGCACACTGAAGATCAGGACAGTCACCTTTTATGACACACTGTCTGCTTGGCGGTGGAGAGCAGCATTTTATGTCTCATTGTGGATTACTATACAGAGACAACACATATGGTTATTTAATATCAATTAATTAGCATGGAAAAGAAAGATTACCTGTTCTGGAAGAGATTCTCCTTCATACAATACAATAACATCTTTTTCTATTGGGTCGTTACCAAGTTTTTCTTGAATTTTTGCTTGAATTTCCTTCGTCTCATTTTGTACTCTTTTATAGCAATTTCCTGTAAAATAAGCATTATTAAAAAGCCTCATACAAATCAAATTTACTTTTAAATGAACATTATATATAGAATACAGGAACAACATTTATTGCAATCTAGAAGAATAATAAAATCTAAGAGTTTTTAAAATTCTAAAATCTTATCAAAAATGACCTAAATTTTGTTTCAAATATCATTTCCCCATAGAAATATTTTATTTTCCTTTGTAATAACGTAAAAGGTAAGTGTATATGTACCTTATACTACATATTAAATCTTTCATGGAAAAAGCATATGGCTTTTCCAATCTTGATCAAATAGTTGTATTATATTTTTGTATCAGTATATTACAAAATGATTACTATTCTTATAGTAAAATAAAAACATTAACTTAAACAGGAAGAATTAATCTCTCTTTAAGAAGAAAACCACCAAAACTGGAAAAACAGTTGTGTTCCTTTACCACCAAGCCCCAAAACTTCCATTACTCGAAAATCAACCTTCTATTAATCGAAATAATCGGTGAGTCTCTACAAGTCACTTTCGTACATATTTTCCCTCTATAACTCGAAAAATAAAATTGGACCTATGTATCTCGAACACAATAATATTAACTCGATTATTTGAAACTTATTAGCTCTATAGCTCGAAGAAAAATAAGTCATAAACTTTAAGGATTTGCCGACATGTACACCATTTTTTCTTATAAGTAATTTAGGAGAATACCATGAATAGAATTATCAATTCTAAGAAATAATAAAGTAAATTATGACAAGTTAACACATGCTTGCTTACATGATGTCAGGTGTTTTTTATTATTAGTTGAAATCCTCTACAAGTCAAAAACTCTATACCTCGAATTTTTTGATGTTTCCTTTGATGTTTGATTTAAAGAGGTTCAACTGTACATAACTTCACCATACAACAAGAAATCAAATTTATATTCATATGTGTAATTATTTGTAGACAGTTTAATGCCCAGCAAAAAAAATTGACATAAGCAACACTTTACCATGCGATATATTTATTAATCCTTTACTTGTCTTAAAAATTATTTTTTCTCTACCAAAATAAATGATCTAATCATTACTCTTTATAATCAGTATTATAATCACTTTCACATTAATTGACAAAATTTAAAAAAAATTGAAACATAATACTAGTTCAAGCCCTATAACGTATCGTTAGTCATGGAGTCTGCTGTAAAAATATGTGACCATAATAGCTACAATCACACAATGATGTTTAGGACTTTACATTTTGTTTTAAATGTCACTGGACATACATGATGTACATTTTTATTCCTTCATCATTAAAGCAATTGATAAATTGGCATTTCAGTTAGAATATAAGTTGAAAAATACTCATTTTTAACTATTTATAGGTTGAAACTTCTGCCTTTTAAGTCACAAGCTGCTCTTTTAGTTGTAAATATTATATAATCATTGATTTAATAGTATCCATTGTATGTATAATCTTATACCATCAGGATTACAGTGTTAAACCATAACTATGAATAAATTTGGTTGAAATTGAAGACGTATGGCTAGTAGATGAAAAATTTACATATGAACACAGACTGAGATAATATATTATTAACTCCCAAAAGCTTTATTAAGCAACTAATTTGTTAGAGTCTTACATACAGGTTTTACCCAATATTCCTAGAGTTTATAACCTCAATACAATTTAAAACTTTCAAGGCATAAACTTTTACATTGAAAGAAATTACTCAGAATTCAATACATGAATAATTCCTAAGTAAATTAAATAAATAGGCATTTAATTGAAGATATATCTATATATGTATACTTCAATTACATACCACAAAGAGTGCTTCGTTCATGGTGATGACCACATTTTAAACATACTTTAATATTGGTTTTTGGTAATAACATTTTGTATGTATATTCTGGATCACCATATTTTCTTTTCCACCTCTTCTCTACAGTTCTTCTGAATTTCGGGACAGCCATTAAGAAACCATCACCAATAATGTCTTTTATAGTAAATTTTGACGGCGATGGATTATATTTTTCTTGACACCCAATTAATGCAAATTCTAAAATTACATTAAAATAGATAACTTATGAACAGGCTGTCTTTAAATAATGTAATAGATAATATATATAGTTAAATATATTTTGAGCAGTTTGTTTTTGCACATTCCTTACCCCTAGGTGGATATTGCAAAAAGCTAAAAAATTTTTGTTCGATATTTCTTAGAATGTTGCGAAGATGTCTAAAATGGGGCAACATAATTTTAATATCTTCAATTACTATAATAGTATATGAATACTTCACGTTGTTTATTACAATAATCGACCTGCAAACAAAATTATTAATCCACTATTATTCGTACGTATACATTACATTCGAATCATTACACAGGACCAAGAAAACTAAATAATGAGGTTATTTTACTATTTAATCACAGAATAAATATAAAATAAAAAATAGGTTTATCGTACCACAGAACAATAATATAATAATGTATAGAATGTTACACAACAATATTAAGTCGAACACATAGATTATAAATATATTCATACATCTCTATGGATTAATACAAGCTGTGCCCGTCTCTTCGCAACCAGAATTCATTTTATAAATAAAAAAAAATTAATAGGTATGAATTGATTTTAGGTGACTCAATTTTTGTAAAATAAAAGTTATTTCTTGGAACTACGCTTATGTTACCTAAGAAAATTCCATAAAAATTATTATAGTACTTTTAAAGATTAGCGTGTTCTAATGATAGAAAAAGTTAAAAAAAAATCCTAATGTATTTGTTACACTCCCTGCATCACCCGCAATCATCTTTTGTCATATATTGTAATATAAACGTATGACTGTTTTATAGCTTTATTTTAAATATAGATTGGAAGTCGTATTGTCATATCAAAATTGAAGGGAGAAGTACTTAAAACAATAACCATGAATTATTTAATCAATAGCAACAAAATAAAAGATATGAACCGTTTCAATAGAATTTATGTAGAATTCACTCAATTTTACTTTAGAAGATTAATTACCTGCATATTCATACTTCTCTATGAGAATATAGTGGTTTAAGTTTTATAAACACGATTATTATCGATTATTTAACGTTTTGTGAAATGGTGTCAGAATTGATATATTTGACTATAATAGGAGATTTTTGATATCCTATTTCGGGAAATCAAAGTTAATTGAATTGCATGTAGAAAATTTTGTTTCGAATCCGTACAATTTTACTGTGTATGTCAATGTTTATTTGATGCACAGTTATTATATTTGTGCAGCATATGAACTCGTGCAAAAATAGTATCTAGAGTAAGAATAACGATTTGTTTTGTTAAATATTCTTTTCTTTTGCGTAATGTTATACAAAGATTATTATTAGCTATGTGCAAAGTGTGGAGGAAATACAATCACCGCAATGTGCATTGTGAGAGAAATGCACAGATTTTCGAAGTATCTATGGTCAAATGTAGTACATATTTTGGCTAAATTTTATGTGAAGCTTTAATGTAATTATCAATATTACAGTAACAAGGCACAATATTTATCATTGCATAATTAAAAATAAAGTGCAAATAAATCTAAATATATAAAAATCAATTGCTGTTAGTTTCGCTAAAATACAAAAACAGTTTGATCGATGTGGCTGATTCCTTTTTGAAGTGAAACTTCCTTTAAGCATATTAGAATGATTTCGTGCTATGACATAACAGTGAAACGCTTGAGGGACATGGTCGGGTCCGCTACGTCACACAACTGATTGTAGTTGATAGCGTCTATTTTAGATACGCGCGGTTATTATTCATTGTATAAATGAAGAATATATGTAAAATACGTGTAATAAGTGGAATATAAAGGCGAAACCGAAAAATATTTTAATTTTCGTTCTTAATAATTGTTGAAAATGAAAAGAATCTTGTAACCATGAATTAATAATACAATAATTTACTTTCTTTTAATTTTTTTTTTAACCCTAAACTCTATTCCTGCATATTTTGCCAAAGAAGTTTCACTTCATGTCGTGTGTCCGACACACACTCTTTTCTTTTGTGTTCGTAATTATCAGGGTAAGCATTGTATAAGAAAATAAAGTTTCTATCATGTCTGCCTGTTTGCCTGGAGTAACTTAAAACATCTGAACCGATCACAATGTGACTTTCATTGGAAAGTAAAGGAGCTTACGAAGCTATGTTTATAGAGTATTTTGGATCCAATGTAGCTTACATTTCTTTATAGTCCCATGGGTAAGAGTTCAATAAAAAATTATTAAAACATTATAATTCGATCGATTTAGCTGACATCTTTAACTTTCTATTATTAATTTAGTTTGTCATTTAGGGTTCTGAAGGAAATGTTAAAGATCGGTAGTTCACTTTATTTAAGAACGAAATCGAGACTAGAAAAAATCAGAAGTAAGGATGTGACTGGAAGTGCACTACAGGTGATTCGGGAGCGATCACGGAAACCCCGACGCGATAGCTACTACTAATATAAACTTGTTTAGGAAGGTGGAGCTGCGGGCAAAAGTTCGAAAGAATAAGAAGTCTAAGTGGTGTTTGTACTTTTGTTATATTTCCATGACTGAATCACTGACCAATGTGACAAATTTGCTAGTTAGATAGCTTGCATCCTGAAAATGGGCATCTACTTTTTTTTTATTGCAGAATATGATATCAAAAATATAAGCATTAAAAATAACAATTAATAAGGCCATATTAATGCAATAATCGGAATACGTGAGAAACGTTTAGTTTATGCGGGCGAAGACGTATTAAACTATAGTTAGTAAAAATACGCGGTTTCGCTTGCAAATGCAAGTGAAACCGCGTAATTCGGCGTAGAATCTTAAATATTTTCACCGATTCTAAAATATTTTCACACATAAAAAGACATTTTTGCTTAGTAGTTGTACTTGTATTTAAGAAAGTATTTGTTTTGTTACTAAGATTTACCCAAATAGAACCTATGACCTCTAACAGAAACAAAATAGAAAACGGAATCGGTATAATAATCGATAGCGTGACCGAGATCGGAATCAAATACAGAACCGTGATCGAAATTGGAACTGAGGCCAGGATCGAGTTTAATGGCACGATGATCGATATAAAAGATGAAGGAATTCATTCTGTTTCAAAGTAGGTAAAAATGCGGACACCTACTGTTCGGGCACGATACCTAATGGAAAATGTAGAAAAAGGTCTACAGAGCCAATTAGTTGCAAAATTAAAGTTGAATTATCTGAGATATATTAAGAAATATGTACACGTCAAGGAACATTGAAGTCACAGGGACGATTTAAGTTTTTAATTTAATTTAAAGAAAAATATTTCAACCATATATGTCATTTATTACAATTGTTACAGCGGCAATATAGAGATCATTATATTATTTGTTTCACTGATTCTAAAAAGATTTCCATAGCAAAAATTGTCATCGTGATTATTCGAGAAGAGATTTTTTAAAAAGTTGATGTGGCTGACAGAAGAAATAATAACAACTCATTTATTGTAAAATATAGATTAGTTGATCATTTAATTGCCGGAAATGTAGTCAGATCACGAATTTAAAGTTATTGTAGACCAAAATGCAAATCATGTGAACTGTAATTGTTATAGTGAAAGCAGAAACTATACAAAATTATTTTCATTATGAAAACTAAAACAAAACAAAAAAACTATTATTGAACTATTTATTAATTTTGTAATAGAACCAAAATCATTTATTAATAATAGTAGTAAACCATTCTATAATCAATATTATTATTATTTCATGAACACACCAATATTGGATAAGTTCCGAAAAGTTAAGGACGCTAGACAACGCTACTGAAGTGAACATTGTGAATAGGTTCTCATTTTAATTAACAGTTATTTTTTGGTTAACCTGACAATTAAACGTAGGTTTAAATACCAAAACAGAAAGTGTTTTCAATGTTTTGGTATTTAAACGTTTTTTAATGATGAACACAGAAGTATTATTCTATGTAATTCAATCTAATACAATTGGACTAATTGAAGTGTAGAGAGCATTTTTACTAGGTAAAATGTGATGTTATCACAATTAAAATCAGTGATAGTTTTAGATGCATTGCTATAGAGACAGTGGGCTAGCACAGTTTTCAAAAAAACTTCCGCTTGTCAATAGTTCCGATAAACAAATGATTTTAAAAGTAACGATTCTTTTTTTATTAATTTTAAGTTTTAAAAACCACTAGTGCATGTCGTTGTCCTAAAGTCGAATGTCCAAATATTAATATTAATTTCAACTTTAATAATTTTTATAATAACTATTATAATTTTTTTAATTTTCATTGACATTGGTTTTATGCTATTAACTATTGACATTAGTCGGAAAAAATATTCCAACTAGTTTCAAATTTTCGTATAAAGAATTAATTTACATTTTTACTTGTGATCATTAATATAATGGATAAGAATACACCATGCACAATAATAAAATCATACAGTGCCATTTGTTTTTGAGGAACAATGAAATAGAAAAATGTAATTGCTTCAGAACTCCATAAATGTTGCTAATTAATCAACATTTAGATTTTTTAACTCTTACTTCTTACCACCGACAAGAAATAATTTTTTCAAACACTCTTTTACCAAATTAAAAATTTTCATCGTCATTGTCAGAGTCGTTTGCGAGATTGTCCTGACATAGTTACATACATGAATCGCTATTTTTTTAGTAAGCGTTTCCATTTTTTTTTCCTATAAATTGTATGAACCATCTAATAAAGTATATTCTAATGTGTATTGTTTGGTTCTTTTCTTTATATACATCGTTGTGCACGAGATTAAATATTAAATTATTTTCATGTTACAAATTCAGAAATTTGGGTTTTTATACAGTTTCACTTGATTTTATTAGTGATAATTTTTTTTATGCACTTCCTTTTCATATTGGTATAAGTATAAAAAGGGTGGAATTCTTACATACATAATATATTCCTTTTAATGATTAAGAATTCAATTATAATAATGTGATCAATGCTATTTTCTGTTTTGATAACAAGCCTGTCCGGCGTAATCCGTTGTAATAGCTATTATGATATATTTCTTCAATTCAATAAAGCAAATACATACTTTTAGTCATGTCAATAAAGTTCAATATTCTTCAGTATTATTTTTTGTAATGATAATTTAAGAAACTACATTCAAATAACTAGTTACTCATGTTTGGAAATTATTTTCAATTTATTAGGGACCGTTCATTTAGTTATATTTATGCATCAATGGTGTTGGGCATCTCCAAAACTGTTACGTTCGTTAGACATTAATCTAAATATATTTTATTTATATAATTCACGTAATTAATAGTTTATATACTTTTTTATTTAATGCCACAATTAGTTTTATTAGATACTAGCAATTACATTTACTCGAAAAAAAAAGAAATGTGCATAGACTTGTCTGGCAACACTAATAGTAATGGCGGTTTACAATCAGCTGTGAGTGGGGAGGAAAAGGCGAATGTTTCCCCGTAATGTAGTTCATGTCTTAGAGCGTTTCGTTGCAGTAGTAGCTATGGCATGTTTAAGTCCGAGTAGGTTTTGTGCTCGTGTCCAGGAAAAGTTACTGTGTCAATTGGGACATAAACTACAAGTTCGAAGGCAAACTGTATTTGTGAAACTCAAACCTCCTGGACCTTCTCCTTTACGTATATTTGGAAAGACTTGTCAGGTAAGTTTTCTATTTTAACCTAATTTTATTTGAATACATGTTAAGAAAAAAGTTTTTTAATTATAATTTTAATTATTATTTCATTTATTGGGTCTGTAAAAAATTGCGTCATTCATTCATGCCTGTATCTGAAGAAAATCGTTTACATAATATGTAACCTCTTCATTAAAGTAAATTGTAAATTTATAAATGAAAATTTATATACTTTACTGCAAACAATCTTTTATATAAATATTTTGTATAAATATGAAACGATTCGTGGAATTTAAAAAAAATTAGAAATCATTTTAATATAGATAGTAGGTCATTTTGTTGCCCGGTTCCTATCGACAAACAATATTATTATATATTTTTATACGTATTTAATTAATTGCTATGTGTTTATGTTTTAAATTAGCATTAAATAGTAAATATAATATTTTTTAGTTTGCATACAAGACTTTAATTTGAAAATTCGCGGGTTATTATCAGTGCGCGTATGGCGGGAATTTTAAAATAACATCTGTTTTAATATTTTTGTACTTATTACGATGCATGGTATTGTAAGAATAAAATATTAAAGCCCGTATTTCTAATATAATTTTTGTTCATTACTATAGATAATAGATCTTGTTTCATTAATTCTTAAATTCGTTTTTCTTGTTATGACGTGGATACTCCATTCCATATCATCGTTTATTTTTTCAGAGAAAATTGCTATTATTGTTATATTTTTATGTCATTAGCAAAAATGCAGTTTCCATTAAGATTCAACGTATTGGCGCGTACCAACATCGAGCCATGCGGCGCGTGCCGTGCTTTCTTATTCGACGTGTGCTCATGCAATATTTTATCTCCTTACTTTGTGTCAAACTTTCTAAATGTTGTAATTAGTTGCTTTAGATGTCGATTCTTAATTTCTATTTTTCTTCCAATCTAATGTATTAAATAATATTATTATTTTTTGATGCGAAACGGAATACATTAACGATCAAATTGCTAACGAACAAAATAAGATCAGCGACAATCGTTTCGTATATACTGTCCAATCGAAGCCCAAAGACGTGGAGAGTTGACCGGCGAAAACCATTAGTGCCCGTAGCTGGTTCTAGTGAAAGTCGTGTGATGATATGTTGAATTTTTAATTGCGCGAAATCTGGGTAAGGCACCTGCCGAAAGAGCAATGAAGTTTTCTACCGAATCTAGTTGCCGGTCGTTGAACCGCCGTTGGGGAAGGAATCTTTGGGGTGCGTTTTTATAGATTTAGTACAATGTAAAGGCATGTTACATTGTATGGCGTTGTTATAGCGCCATTTTAGAAAATTACTAATTTCTTTATTAATTATGACAAGGACGAGATAGTTGCGAAAGCGCGTTATTAAATGACCTTGAAAATATTGTATTTATTGGTGGAATATAAAAATAGACAGGTTATGATAAAAAAAAGTATAAAAAAAATCACTTTAATATTACCTATAAAATAACGAAATTGTGATTTGTGAATAATATTGCTATCTCTTTTTTTCGAAATGTGAAAAATGTGGTGTTTTTGCAATATTTTTAAAGTTTAGCGTAATGTTCGTGTTTTGTAGATTACAGTCTGCTTGATCAGCAACATAAAATATTCTTGTTTTGATTATTTTTATAATTAATAATATAATAATTGGTCCCCGTTTTATTTGAAATAAAAGGGCTTTGATGAAAATAATTGTTATATTGGTAACTGTTTTAATATCTTTCGATGTCTCGGACAAGAAAACAAAAAAATATATATCAAAGCTCTTTGAAAGCTCCGTGTCTTTTCTCTATAAAGTCTATTGTCGTAATAATTTCTTATGACTCCGTTTCATAGTTTCACTGATCAGATATATTAGGCTTAATTATATTCAAAAACGTAATATCTTTTGAGTGGTTATATTTGCAAACCTATTAAATTCTAACCAATTTTGGATGTGTATATTTAAATATAAAAATTATAATGTGAACGATCTAACTCGCACTTATCTCATGGTTTTTTCTTTTATTGCACGTGGACGGCATTAAAATTCAAAACAATTAATAGCTTCAATCATATGATATTGTGAATATACAGTCTATCTTGCAATGCTTCGTACATGTCAGAAATCCTAATGAATTAATTTTTATTTTAGAATGAATATAGTTTCACTTCGAAACTGTTTACTTTAATCCGACGTCTGCGTACGCCAACGCCGCGTCGAGTACAACAGTTTTTAAATTACTCTGCGAAAATGTGTTAACAAATGTTCAGGCGCATTCGGAGCGGAGTATTAATAAAATATACAAACTGTTCAATCGGATTGCATAACGAAAATAATTAATATTTAATGAAGGGCCGTCCCTAACGTGCGTTTACGAAACGGCTTTAAGTGTTCATTAATGACAGAATAATACTAACGAGGCATGTCCTATAATTACTAAAGCGCAGGCAGGTCGTGATGATAGGCGTCGAGGAGTACCGGCGAGGGGTAGGGCGACAGAATATTTTGAGAACGTTTTCCGATTTTAGAGCAGTAAAGCTAGAAATCAATTTTCTCAAAAACCAAAACCAAGTAATAACCAATTTCGCGTGCACGACACGACGCGGCGCACGCGACGCACGGGAGGGCCGAATGAAGCGCGGTGGAAATGCGAAACGTGGGGGTAATTCGTTTAGTTCGCGTTATTGCGTAAGAGGAGTGTTTGCGAAAATAGACTTACTTATATTCTAGAACGACAGAGATGATAGTCGGCGATTCGTTTTATCCTAAAATTTTAATAGATGTTCACTGCCATATATTTTTTTGGTTTTCGGGTTCCGTAGTAAACAAGGAATTCTTATAGTTTCGCCATGTCCGTCCGTTCGCCCCTTTATTTCTTTGTGTCTGTCTGTCTACGGTTTAGCTCAGAGACTATTAGTACTAGAAAACTGTGATTTGGTACGAATATACATATTAATAACGCTGATAAAGGGGTAGAATAAAATGATAAAAGGAAAAATTTTTTGGATGTCTTCTGTCGGTGTGAAGAAGGAATAAATCTTTTTTTTCGACCATGATGTGGCGTATCGTTGGATAGCTCATTCAAAAAAGTTGCTGGTCTGTAAAAACCATTTTTTAATTTAGAGATCCGTTTGCTCAATATTAAACTTTAAACTGCTAATTTTTGTTAGAGTCAAGTGTCTCTCCTGCCAGCTAAATTATTCTTGGGCATATGAAAAAAAAATCACGGTAGTAGTACATATAACGAAGTTAAAAACATTATCCCAGCTAAGTAGGCTTTATTAGTTAACGAGTAATAGTCGATCAGCTTATGAAATGTACTTGAAGAAATAAAAACAAAATTTTTATCGAATTCCGTTGCAAATGACTTGATGTTATTGATTGTGTAAAATAGGTAGCAAATATAAGTTTATTACACATTCTTAACAATTGTTTTATGTGTGTCCATTTTAAAATGTTACTGGATGTTAAACCGCGAACTCAATTTATTGATTGAGTTCACGGTTTACCGTATCAAACAAACAGGCCCCCTTCAAAGTACACATATATTGTGACGGGCAACTACGGAACTATACACTGCACCGTGGCCTGTTGCCCGACATGGACTTGGCTGGTTTATTTTTTAATAACTTTTTGTAAATGTTATTAAAACTCGTTAGAAGTGCTCCATCTCAGAAAAACAATACACAAATCAATTAATTTTGTGTTATTTTTTTCAAATGTAGATAGAACCTTAAAACGATTATTTAAAAAGAAATTAAATAATGAAAAGCGAGTGTAAAAACGATGGTATTTTATGCTCTGACTCTCATTATTTAATCGTATTATTAACGTAATACGTTTAAATAATGAGAGTCACTGATTCAATAAATATTTATAAAAAATGATCCATAGTACTCGTTTGCCTAAAAAAATTAATATTTAAAAATGCCTTTATTTATTTAGATATACTTTTGAATGCGTTAAGCGCGAATTTTTGTACTCAAGCACTTTTAATTTAACTTAGTATATCAAAATAATTTCTAGTTTGACCTACTTTTGAGAGCATAACTCTCGTTTTGGTTCAAAAGTAAATATGGAGTTTTGACAAGTCGGTACATAAATAATTATAAATATACATAATGTGTAGAAGCACGGGTCGAAGCAAAGTCTAATTTTTGTTTCGTGTTTGATCGGCACTTGTTTATTTCACATAAATTCACCGTTATATAAATATGAATATACGGATATTAATATGATAAATATATATTTATTTATATATTCAAATACAATTTAAATGATTAAATTTATGCATTATCACATTTTCGGTAACAATCGTTGGTGAGCTGATAAAATGTTAATGAATAAAGCACAATCGTTACTTTACCATTTAGTACTCCCCACATCCGACAAAGAACGGCGTTGTTATACGATCTCTCCCGTGTTCGCCTGTCGTCTGTCACAGCCTATTTACTACGCTTCTACAGATCAAAATAAAAATTGCCATTTTTTTGATATGCAGGGTTAGGTGACCCGATTACGAACGCGTAGGGTAAATAAACGAATTCCGATTATAGAGATTAATTTTGGGGATGATTAGAAAATTAAAAAGAAAACCTTATCAATTGCCAGTGATCTGATGCATATATTTTTTAATAATTTGAAAATGAATAATTTAAAAGATTTTAAAGGAATTGTGCGAAAATATACCATTACCACTTATCTTTGAAACTACTAGGCTTAATGTTAGGAGAAAATACATAATATAGGACCTTACTCATAGTTTGCTGAAAGATTGAAATCTTAAGTCCAAGTTCTTACAATATATGGGAAATATTCGTGAAGAGAAAATGGTTATAGAATATGTTCGTTAATTTTATCGAGAACTGATAAGTTCAATGGGTCCTGTCGTTATGTAGTAGTTTGCTAGCCCACTCACACGATCGAGTTTGATCCTAAACTAATCATACGATAACTTTTGTTCTTTTTTTTCATTTTGTAAAAAATTTTCACTTCAATTATTACAAATTCGCGCCTGATCGAGTGACCGCAATCAAATTAGACCCCGGATAAAAGGACGTAGTCGGTCATGCAATGATTTGTAGTACGGAATCCTCTCCGCCTCAATCCCGCACTTGTCTGTTTTTTTTTTTTTGGTTTGACTAATAGAAAACAATAAATAAATCCATGTGAAAACAGTGCGAAGGTTTGTGTGTTTTTCACAGAAAATTTTTATCTCTGTAAAATGGACATCCAGCACGGCCTTCGCATCCGCTGACGGGACGGTTCAAGTTGCTAATGAACTAAAAGTTCAAGGCCTAACAGTATCACGCGACGAAGAAAATTGTGCATTTGCGCAACTGTCACTCGAGAAGCCGTCGACCATAACCTATTAGCTCGTCGGGTTAATCTCATGTGCGGGCATTCTGTTAGTTTTGCCGTTCCTAATGTTTAGAGAAATAAAGTGCTTCGCAGGTTCTGCGCAAGACAACGGCGCTAGAATATTAATTTAGTTGCGATCGCTTATGTAAATCTTGTGCCTTATCGATATTAGTATTGTATATAGACAGAGCGCTGCGCGTCTGCTTATGGCGTATGTAATCGCCGATTGTAGGGAAAGCCAATGTGCGTTAAGATATATATATATATATATATATATATATATATATATATAAGGCCTTGTTTAAACGTGAAAAGTGATGTTTAGCTTTGTTTTTTTTTTGTTAATTCAAAATATTGTATTTAAATGATAGGTCATTATAAAATACCCGAAATAGATCATGTTTTATAAATTTTACTACTCCTTCGAAAGGCAGTTTTTTTATAATAAAAGGTTGTATAACGTTCTGCCTATATCTAACAAAGTGAGTAACAATGTTTGATTATACTTTCCAGTTGAGAAAACGCTGTTTAAATTGATTACAAATTGTAGTTAAATTTAAAATACATTCCAAGCTCATTAGTGTTGCTGTACGCGTTAAACCGGTGTTGTTATTTTTTAAATGAATGATGTAGTCTACATAGTTAAATCTATGACTGTCGTAATGCTTTATCGTCGTCATCTTTTGTCATTGTGTCGAAACTTTTCGGTGCAACACAAATGGTTACTCAGCTTAAAATTACTTTTCGTATATTATTATATATAAAAAATCAGCCTCCGTATGTTTGTGGTCGCAGAACTCGAAAAGTATGATCGATTGATTTGAAATTGTCATACAACGTTGCTTTCGAATACGCGCGTGTTTTTCTTGTACCTACTTACCTTTTGTCTCCGATTTCGTTGGCGTTTTTGAACTATTGAATATTATGCCGATTTTTAAAATTATTTCAATTATTCGGAGAAAGTGTATATATATATATATATATATATATATATATACACTTTCTCCGAATAATATCGTCTATAGTTTATTTTCATTTAGCATTTATCCCGACTTCGGCCAAATCGGAATTGTGACCGGCAGCGATTTTGAAATTGAAACCGGGAAGACCGGGATCGAAACCAGTAACTGTCTGGATTAGAGTTGAAAGCGGCAACGAGATTAAGATTGATAATATGGTCAACCAGCGCGAAAGGCGAATGAAGAATACGTTTTACGTGCACGCGGGCGAAGTCGCGGGCGGAAGGTTTGTTGAGGCGTAAAATTTTAGAATAAAAATCAAGACAAATGAAATCTCGTTAGTCCACGCAACTCCATCCGTGGCTATTTGTAACACTAGATCGCAACGTTTGCTAACCGACCGAACCTTGACTAAAATGTTTCATTGCTCTTTCAATATTCGAAATTATATCAGTTTGGAATTATTGTAGCTGCAAAAGTATAGATTAACTCCAGTTATCCGCATCTGCGTCGTATATTAATTTTGAATAATATAAAGTGCTGTTCTAATATTGTATTAAAAGTGTTTATTGCCAAAGCGGTGGCCAGTTACTCCGCGTCCTTGCGATTGCCTCTCGGCGTAAGGTCGCCGTCGTTGGGTAAGAAGCTGCCGTCGCCGCTCGTGGCTCTGAAACGCATATAAATCGAAAAAAAAAACTTGACTATGGGCAAAATGGGCCGACTAACGCTGACGTTGTCTACGTATTGTTCGTCCTTATTTTAAACGATGCAGTTTTAATTGTTTAGAAATTAGGTTTTCAAATAATGAAACATTATATATATATATATATATATATATATATATATATATATATAGTTTTTTGTGTAGCCAAATACTGGCAAGAATAAATCTGATTAGCTTCTATTTTCTTTAAACACTGTGTCATTTTTTTTAATAAAGAGGCTTAAAAAGTTCTTGAGTTGAGATCGTTACAAAGAAACATTTTGGATACACTTTTTTTGTTTTGTTTTCACTGTTTGTTTATTGCGTATGAGATTTGTTTTTTACATTAATTGTAAGTAATTGTGAGGTGCGAGTCGCATGTACGCGATTTAAATTACATACCGTCATCTTAATCTTACATAAGTATTGTAATTAATGCATGTCAGGCTATTGAACATAAGTTTTCTTTGATTAAAAAAGAACTGTTCGGTCTAATCTCCACGCTACGCAGACGGATTGCCGCTTGCAGTACAGATCCAGAGAATTTATATTGCACATTAGAGATAGAGATAAAAGATATCAACTACATAGGACATCTATGAGGTTAATATCTTCTGTCTCTATCAGCCGTGTTGATTAGATTTCTATTCCGCTATCTGGCGATCTATACGTCGATGACCTCTTACGCTTGTGTGATACTGTTGCCCAACACTGATTCAATTATTGTGAAATTTGGTTGGGGTATTACATCGTTTCGATAGATTTTTGATTGATTCTTATACGTATTTGGTGAAATCTAGGCAAAAAATGAGATAGTTCAATGATTGTTACTCCGGAAACCACAATGAATATCGCGTATAATGTAATTATAAAACAGCATTTTTCTCTTGAACTATCGTATTTCCTACGTTTTCTGAGATCATCCTACGAAACAATATCTATACAGTTTCTTGAAAGACAGACAATATATATATATATATATATATATATATATATATATATATATATCTTTCCCTTTTATCGGATTCTTGAAGAATTGAATTAAAAAATATTTTTCATGATATAATTTTAATCCATTATTATGACCGTTATCATCTCAAAATTATAATTTTACGAGGGGCACGCCGAAATGATCGGGGATAAAAAGAACAAGATGCAGGACATAATTAAATTATTTCCTTATTGTTTTTCGAAGTATTCTACATTACAATTTATGCACTTTTGCATTCGATAAAACCAATTATTGAAACAGAAATACCAGTGAGGAGTAGATGTTGACAAAATGGCCGATTTGTAAGCTTCTACTGCTGCTTCTGGATTTACAAATCGCTGACGTTATAAATCGTTCATTCCAAGAAACATAAAGAAATAATCAGGGCTAAGGTCAAGACTGTAAAGAGAATGGATCAACATTCCAACATTTTCCCTCCTCGAAAAATCGATTGTTTTATGGGCGGTGTGAGAGCTCGCCTTATCGTGATTAATACGATGCGACGTTTCGGGTTATCTGTACGAAGTTCAGCTATAATTTCTGACAAACAGACCATGGTATACCAATCGACGGTGGCCGTTCTGTATTCCTGTAACGGGATTGAGGAAACGCGTCTTTTTTTCACACAAACAAAGCGAGCATTTTCTTAGACACGCTGCGGAAACACACTACTTTTGTTGGCTTCAGGTCGGCCAATTCAGCGGATTTGAAGACCCAATTTGCCGATTGGTGTTTTCTTTCAAGCACGTATGAAAAAATCTATGATGTCATTTCAGATTACCTTATAAACGGCTTTGGATTTCAGTCCACTGAAGCGTTGGCGAGTAGACCGATAACAATTAACACGAGCTGCCTTTTGCTTTTCAGACGAATTATGGGTTAGCCAAAGGTAAACCAGTTTTATGACACCCAATTTATTACGAAAAATGCTATGAATTGCAGATATTTCAATACATATAGTTGCCCAAAGCTGCTCATATGTAGCATGTCGGTCATCTTGTTTAATTTTTGCACAGCAGTGACGTTTTCAGACGTTATCGCTTTTTTGGTCTACCCGTAGAAGGTACGGTCCTGAGAGAGGCATGACCTCGTCAGAATTCTGCATACCAGCGGCATATTGCCGATTGATTAGGTGCTTCAACATCATAAATAGAAAGAAGTTTAGCAGCTTGGCGAAAGTTGTGATAAATTATGGCACGGAAAATTTCACGTGTCATTTTGCTATCGACTTGTCAACTTTAAACTCAAGTATTATTTTTCCATTGTCTTATTAATTATGTAAACGTCATCACGTTCCTAAATGGCCAGTATACACGTAATACTAAAGGTTTCGTTCTAACTCAATTCAAAGTACTCGATTCCTGATCATTTCGGTGTAGCCCTCGTATTTCATTAATCTTTTTGTCTCTTAAGTGTGACCAATCATAACTATTAGAAATATTATTTGGAATCTGTTTAAATAAAAAGTTTTATTTGAGAATCACAGATTAATTAGATAAACTGTAATTTTAAGTACATTTGCTTGTTTTTATAGGTATTTAAAAGATAATCTCATTATACTCTAGCTAGTAAAAGAGTTTTCCGTAAATAAGGGGAAAAATAAATGGTAATGCTATATATATATATGATTTATATTTGTTTTTATACATTATGCTTATATAAAATTTGATAGTCTATAGTTATCGTTTATAAAATATGTGTTATATTATTTATCACTTTGTCTGAATTAATATCTATCACCACATTATTATAGGTAATGAATTTTATTAGTCTAGAATTGAATATTGATCAATATGATCAAAAATCAAAAATTATGTTGCAACTATACAAGCATAGCCATATAAATACACCGGGTGTAGTCAAGTATTTACGTTCTTTACGTAACTCTAGACTAGGAATTTGTCGTTTAACCCGGTTAACATAACTTATTTATTCTTCTTTTTTCTCGTAAAATTGTGAATAAAGATGAATATAAAATTCCTTTCTGTAATGTGTATTCGATTATTTATCTCCGATGTTGCTACTTTCTCGTATACCCACTTTCTCTACTAGATTAACGCATTCGCATACTGGGCAACGCCCATAACTATTTTAAGAACTGTTAAGAATTTTGGCGACCCTAATCGAGCAGCTGACGGCCAATAAGACAAATCATCATCCGTTACAATACGTTTTTAATGTTCAGAAATAGGCTTAATTTTGTTTGATAAATATCTTTAACTGAGGAGCTCATTGCGCTACTGCGCACGTTGACGTGCCTACACTTAAAGAGATTAATTTATCTCCCTTCTCACCATTCACTGGCTTCGATAATAATGAATTTTATCGTAATTATTTAGACATTTTGATATTTATTATATATATATTTTTTAATATTAACATCACAAACAGATTGTTCATTGTGAACTAATGTAAAGTGAAAAATATTACTCAACTATTTTTAAATTTGTAGTGTTAATGTTAACATGCCTCCAACACAATTGCATAGACCAACCCCCTTCGTCGTTCTACACGATATCGGTCTCACCATTGGCTATCCCGAATCACCACAGATCGCGTTGGAGTCGCGTAAAACGATACAGTGTACGTCATTCAGAAGATACGACGAGGGAGATGACGCTAATTGTTATCCGCCTCGAGCACGATACCTTGTGGTCATTGCGGCGTGGGACGCTGGTACCACACGTTCCGCTGCTTCATTTACACCCACTAGGGCGATGGCGACTCCTGTTAATGTATCATTGGGCACGGTTCACCGTCGTCTTCATGGAGGAGGCATTCATCAACGTCACCAGAAAACCTTTTCTAACAAAGTCATATAAGAACGCAAGAATTGGACTTGTATTGGAATATTATGATTTGTATCTGTGAGAATGAGGTCGTCATATTTGTGAACGGTAAAACATTTAGATCGAAGAGAGACTTCAGAAAAATTTTATGGTGTCGCAACAATATACGCTACTGTGTTGCAAATGTATACCCAGATCCGGTGCCTGGATAAGATTTGATTATTTGGGCTGCGTGAGTTCTGTGGGTCCTGGAGAACTGTGAAATAAATGGGCGACTAAATACAGAGCAGATTTATAGAGACATACGGTTTTAAATTGGAATGTTCGAGATGTAAGTAACAATGAAAATTAAGAGAAGTTGTCGCAAAATTTAAGAATTTTTCAGAGGAAGGGATTTGTGTTGGGATTCAGTGATACGCATTATACGATTATAAATCGGTTAAGTGATGCGGAAAATACATGATATTCATAAGATTCTTAATTTAATATTTAATGTACTAGTCTTATTCAATATACTCGCAAGTCATAGGTATTTTTGTATTTTCATGACCGTCACCAATTTCGAACTTTTTATCCTTTTATTATAATAAAAATATTATTTCATAATAATATAAATTATCGTATTTTTTGTTTTTTTGTCTATGGTGATTTAGTTAAACTATAGGCCATTGAATGGGCGAATTGATATGAGTCGATTAGATAAATATATTTTTTCAGAATTTTCGTAACTAGAATAATGACAAATGCACACGAATTGATAATTAAAGTACATAGTAATTTATAATTTTGACAATGTCGTAAAAAAGTTGGTAATGTGGTATTAAATTTTTTTTTGATTTACTGTTACCGCCAAATGTCAAAGAACGTAACATTTTTGTAGTAATAGTATGAATGAAGACGTTTCGAAAACACTTTTATGTCTTTTATATGAATTTTCTCTAAGTGCAAAATTTTAGAAAATGGGAGCCATTGTGTGCAGACATTGTATGTATACTTAGCGTGACCTTGCAATGATTTACGGAAGTGTCAAAGCTATTTCAGAGTCACTCTACATTCTGTATGTTTTTTTTTACAAAACTAAGGAAAACTCATAAAGTCATTTGAAAAATACTAAAAGTGCAGTTTTTGTATTTTTTTTTATGTCAAAAAAAAATTGTTTTTTATTGTAGTTTTTGTACGATAGTTTTATTTTTATATACAAAAGAATTGTTTTGCAATTTTTTGGGCAAAACAGAAAACAAGTTTGTCGCTACGAACACGTTAGGAAACTTAAAGCGATGTATTCGGCGAATTATAAATCACAGATATTAATAAATATGTCATAAAACAAGGTAATATCGTAATACATAATAATGGATAACTTTATCATGGAAGTTTGTTTATAAGTGAGGAATATATATCAACTAACAAACAAATACATCTCGTATATGAGTCGAAAATGTGTTCCCTTTTTCAAGTTTTGATTTCTGAACATACTTCAAAACATCAAATTTGCCGTTTATCAACTTCCAAAGATAAGAGCTATTAGATATGAGTCAAAACGGTAGAAAACACTGTGAACCTATTAGTTTTTCACACGTTATTTACTCTTCAGTTTAAATTATTACCTTTAAAATGTCTATTTATTAATTAAAAATAAAAATAAGGCCTAAATATGCCAAAATAATAAACGAAATATTTTATTTAATAATGATATTTCTTAAATATAAGTACCATATCCAGGCCGGAGACTTGTACATTCGAGAAACGTCTCGTTTTGTATTAAAAATATTGTTAGGGACGTTCTATGACATCTTTGTAACATTCTCCTTTTTCTTTTAGAGCACTCGGTTTTTATCTGTGTATTAGAGTTGTCCACTCCTAGAATCGTCTACAGATAGATTGATTCTTTACTTTTGATGAGGTAGCATTTATTACAAATTGCTCTATACCGTGTATTTGGGTTGATTTTGGGAATTAATTGAGATATATATATTGCATACGCATACATTAATAATGATTTCTTATAATTACAATTATGTATGCTTACATACGCAAAAAAAGAACTTTTGTAGTTAATTATTTACTGATTTAATGTATAAAAATAGCTTTTATTTTGACACCTTGGTAAATTGGACTGTCATTTTGAATATGACTTATATGATTACGTTTAATTATTATAATATTCTTCATTGAACTATGAGAATAACCGTATTAATAAACTCCTATATCCTCTATGCCTTAATAAATTTTTACAATGTTATTATTTATATTGCATGAAGAAATCTTTTATAGGTAGTTGACATTTTGTATGTTAATATACATGCACAATAAACCATATAAAAAATAAAACTGACCAAGTGTGAGTCGGACACACGTGGGGAGATTCCGTATTACAAATCATCTCATTAGTTGTCGGTGAAATTAAGCAACTCGTTTTATACACATTTTTACACTATTATTTTGCGTCTTCCGTGAGAATCTAAAGGTCTATTTATGAACGAAATAAGCATTTAAATTGTATATTAAGAGTGAGGTCCTATATAATAACGTATATTTTTTCAAAATTTTATTGTAACTAATTTTAGGGCTTAATAGGGAATGCTTAATTTTCGATTTTTTAAATTCAATAACGTAAAATCTTTTTTTATACATTTGACAATGCCTAGCATTGTCAAATGTATAAAAAAAGATATATATTCATGTTTATTACAACGGTTCCGTTCATTCACTATGTCACATGACACACTAGACAAATTTTTACTTATTTCCTAATTAGTCCCCAAAATATACCTCCAAAATAGAATTCGTTTATGCATGCTGTACGGTCATGATAGCGTCTTCTACCTCTGTTTATGTACCAAATCTCAACTTTTTTCGTTTAGTATATGAGAAGAAAATATTTTGTAACGGACAGACAGATAGACAGACACCAGACTGTTCGTCTAAAGGTTCTGTTTTTTCATCCGATTTACGGAACCCGAAAAAGATTAATTCCTGCCTGAGTCACGAAACTACACTTCGAGCTGCATATTATGCTGTTCTTCCGCATTTTACCTGTCTTGTATCTTGGATTTTGCGTTCATCTGGTTCTGAAGGTCGGCCCTTCTCTACCATTAATCGTTTTAAAACACGGCAGTTCTTTGTTATTCATTTGAGTAATATTTTGCCATTCGCGATGAGTTTTAATGGTCGGCCTTATAATATTTAAAATTTTACGACGTCTGCAGATTCTTGCATCAACGTAATCATTGATAATTAAAAAAAAAATACTGTAAAATAACGGGGTTTTCATTAAGAGCAAACACTATAAATAAATATGAAAAATATAGATGCAATACGTTGTGCGATCACTTCTTAATACAAGTCCTAAGGGTAAAAACGTCAGGCTTTTCTCTTATTAGTTTTCGTCGTGTCAGCCGGTGCTTCGGACAGCGCGTTCAGCCTTCGGTTCCGGATCTTAACGCCGTATTGGTGATGACCGGTACTTACCCTACGTGAAGGGCTTTTGAGGTACACGCCTCACAATCTGTATATAATAAAATCGTGAACGAGCCATGTCTGTACATTAAATATTTTTTTTTAAATACAATTTTTATACGTTGTACTTGTGGTAACGAGGTCAAAAATATAGCTTTTACATTTTTTTTGTCTGTTCGTCCGTGCCTTTGTGTACACTAATCTCAGAAAGGGCTTAACCGATTTGAATGCCGTTTTCACTGATGTACTGTGGCAAGGTTCCCGTAACATTTGGTGTTTGTTTCATTGTATTTAATTAAAATCCTTTTCAATTAAATAACTTTAAACTTACATATGGGTACCTATAATATTTTATTTAGATACTAGCATTTGACCTGACTTTGTCCTCATACGAACTGTAACTGGTTGCGGAATCTAATTAGTAATCGAATCGAGATTCGAGACAGGGAGGGACCGAAATCGAGAACGGAGCCAAAGTCCAAATCGAGTGTGGGCCAAGAATTAAAATTAATAGTTTTTAATCAGAATAAGAGGCAGTACCTAAATCAGATTTGAAAGCGAAACCGGAATCGATTGGGGGATCAGAATTGGAATATACTTAAATGTAGATTGGAATTAAAAGGGGGACTGTGATCGAAATCGAAATTGGACAGCCGGATCGGGATCAGAATCTAGCACGTCATAGCGGCCTGATTCAGTATTGACAGCGTAATCAGTAAATATTCAAAGCGAAGGAATTCGTTCTATGTCCACTCATCATACGCTACAGTCTTATTTTGAAAAAAAAAAAAACAGACAACAACAGGAACTGTTAGTAGGCTATCATACAAACAACTCCGAACTACCTGTGCGTATACACAAAATATAAGCGCATGAAGGAAATCATTTTAACATGCTTCAACTAGCCCGATATCTGTATACTGTACATGTGTGTCCTATGCATGTGGCTTATAACGTTGATTTACAACCGTTTTTTTCTAAAATTATTGTTGTTCTATCGCTTTGTTTAGATATGTTTAATTCTGTTGACAATACAGTAAACATGATACTGTAGATTCCATTCGAATTTCTGGAGATCTTGTGAGCCAAAAAATTTGGATTCATTTGGTCGATTTCAATGAGTCTGCCCATAACGCGTGGTGATGAGGTTCTGAGGATGGAGCCGGAAAGTAAAAAATGTAGCTTATCAATTATTATTACTAGATAAATAATTGAGTGTGTTTAATTATTCTTTTGAAATATGTTCTATTCCTTATGAATGGAGAATTTGTACTGAACTGTATGTTTTCAATGACTTTTTAATAATTTGTGCGAAAAATTTTACGATTACACTGAAACCTATTTAAATGGCTCCGAGGATTTAATTCATGTCAACACAACAACGTTAAGAAAGAAAGATTGTAACGAAACTATAAACTAATCAGGTGTTAGTTATTAAGGCATACACTCCCACTATCTTTTAATTTCAGACAAGCTTTCACCCGCGGCATCGCCTGCGTATCTTAGTTTTGTTGACAAGTTCAAAATCGTGTTAAATCTTGATAAAGGTCCTAAAAATATGTGAGGCAGCTCATTGGATTCGAAATGACGTCTCGAAAAATTTATTCGAAGGATTTTACTGTACAATAAAGATTGCAAAAGTTATTAACAAATTAAGACGAATAAAAAGGTTTTTTGGCAATTACTCAAAAACTATTAATACTTAAAAAATTCATAAAGAGGAGAAAAGTTCCTAAAAAAAGTCTTGACTCCCGAAACTCTACCTCTATTATTTACAATATTAATTTAGTGCTGAAAATAGGGCCCTGCATCGCCGATATAGCATAGCCGCGCTACCGCTCAACAGAGTCCATCACATAAAATATTTTTTTTATAGTATTAAATATCAATATTAAAATTTAAAAAAATTATGGTGACATCAAAAAAACACGTAAACGATACGTAAAATGAGGATTTTACGTATTCAGTGGCGGGCTAATTAAAATAAATCGAAATATCTTTTGCAAGTTCGAACAAAGAACTCATCCGAATTAAAACTTTTGAATTATAGCAGTGTTTAAATGCGAAGACAAAGTTTATTTACATATAACTTACAATATAAATTAATTGAAACATTTCAACGCCTGTCATATTCCAGTAAAAAGGATCTGGTGTTGATTATCCAAACACGGAAACAACGAAATCGCCGGTGTTAAAGTTTCAAACATAAATTAGTATAATTATCATCTATTTTGCGTCGGGAAATCGCACCTCAAGGTTGAAGGTTCGGTTGAAGCGAACACGATTATGCTTTTATAATGTCGGCGCATTAAGTCGCGTCCCATGACCGGCGCGCCGGCGATGTGCAGCCACCGTGCGCCGGCTTGCCTAGATGTTAAACCTTTGTGACTAATTGCATGCGGCGAGATCTTACGACCGTGCCCGATAGAAATGCATTATTCCCTTTGACGGGATGTTCTCGTATAATCGAAGAACCGTTCTAGGCCTGGGTTTAATAAAAAAAGTTTTGTATGTTACGTAATACAAATTAGTTATTCCGTCTCTCTTGCGTTGCTAGGGCGTGTATCAATTATTATGTGATATAAAGTCAAAGTTTGTCATTTAGTTCTAATTTATTGATACTTTAAAAAAGAATACCAGGATACACAATTTTTATGTCATTGTAATACCGGTCGATGTATTTATTCAACACTCAAGGTGAATATTCAAGAATTTATAATGATGTTAGATAAATTGGAATTCCTTTTTTAAACATGTTATTAAAAAAGAGTTATTTTATTTTTTGTTTCGTTTATTTTTTATTAGTTTTATCTTATAGCTTATTTAAATATTTTTTCCGAATTGAAATTATTGTAAATAGATAATATATATAGTTAAGACTAATGATTAACGTGTTCTGTAAGAATATTCTTTTCTATCTTTTGCAGTATCATATATCGTAATAATATCTAACAAGTTCAACAAGTTAACGATTATTCCTATTTATAACAGACTTGCATCAGCTGAATTTTCACATTGAAAAACCTAGTTTACGATACAACTCCTGCTATGTTATTGTATTGTCATACATTAATTACTGAAGTAAAAATCTTCGCCGGATATTCTGTTCCGTTGCATTACGACAAAGTTGGAAATTAACTGTGCATAATTCTATTTCAGAGATCTTGAGGGTTTTTCATTTACGATTTCAGATCGGAAACAGTCCGTAAGATTCGTGTCGAAATTATTTATCAAAACAAAAATAATAAAAAAAATATAATAATAATCTATGCAAAATTTTAACTGCTCTATGTCGGTAGCTGGCGAAATGTAATAACATTAGAACGGTCGAAGCGGTAAGGCCAAATTGTAATAGCGTAGATGCAGCTGACCTTAATTTTTGTCTGATCTATGAAATGGTCATATCCAGCCGAGAGCGGTCTAGGACAGCGGCACGATGTCTCTGGTAAGACGCGCCGGGTTTCTTTTCCCGCTAAGTGAGCCGAGTTACGTCACGCGCTATCGTCACCTGTGTTTATCCGTTAACTTTCTATATTTGTCTACGGCGCGTGCATTTTCGTAACATGTCTATTGTCACCTCGCAGCGGTTTACGATTGATTAACGTCCGCCATTAATATATTGATTGATGTCCCTACAAAGCAAACATTACTTTCGAAACCTTTAATGTGTACGTCAGTAACCAGATATAGTGTATAATTCTGTTTGAGTTTTGGCGTTTATGTAACCATATTGTATGTGCGTTTAGGATACCTATGAAAATGGAAAATGAAAACATTTCCGCGTGAATTTTGTGTTTGTCTGCTTGTTTGTGACATACCGATCTTATTTTTTTCCCGACAATGTCACAGTCTACTTGCCGATTTAAAATTTGATAAGTAATACATATCACGTTCAATATTTAACTAGATATTAAATTACTACATTTTCACATAGTGATTATATTCAAGTAATGGTTTACATAAACTTTATAAAAACAAATTCTCTTCAATAATACATTCACTTTAAATGTTTGTGTGTTTTTCTATTTATATTTAATTTTCATTGTACATTGATTAGATGCAATGTATACCAAAACAAACTAATGAGTGTCGTTTCGTAGAGATGTAAATATATTTTATCAAAAATGACAAATGTATAATGTGATAAGCCTCATCGAGACGCCATTTAATTCAAACATTATCGAATAACTTAAGTAGTTATTTCCTTAATTTACAAAAGGCGTAAAGGCTGCGTCTAAAGAGTACAAATAAAATCAAGGTAATTTGGGTTTTTTCAAGGTAAACAATTATTAAGGGCTTAATTTCTAAGTACGCGTTGGAATGAATTCATTAAAGTTGTATGCCCTTGGTTTTTATAATATAAAAAATAATCTAATGTTAATTACAAATTAAGGTTTACTTGTGGATAATGGTTTTGTACCTTAATCGATTTTAAAACTGTATAGGTATGTCCCTTTATTATCTATCAGATTTATCGATGTATAATGAACAATACTACACAACTTTTAAACAAACAGGGATTTTACGTACACTAAAAAAAATATAACTATGGATAAAATGATCAAAATTATCGACTTTCACAGTAGAACGAATTATTGACCACTTTTCAAATATCTATAGCTAGTCTATGGAAAATATTAATTCAGTGGTTCCGGTGACGGGCGATAACCGAGCTGTTAGTGGATTGCATCTGAATTGAAAGGTACTCTGAGTTCAGCTTCTGACCGTGGGCGCATAGATAAAGATTTAGATTAATTTTTCCGAAATGCAACGACACTATGTTGAATTATGATATATAGATTGCGTTGCGATTTATTGGGGAGCAATATAGTAGAAAACAATTATTACATTATGAAATAAAATTTATCAGAATTTGTTTTGAGCTTTTAAAATTTAAGTATAAATGGCATTGACATCTTTGAAATAAATATAGCTTTATGATACGTAGCTCGTGTTATGTTGTGATGCGTGTGTTTTGCAGTAGCTCCACTTGTATTTTAAAACAATGAAATGTTTCCAATAACTATGCGGTATTACATTTTCAAAATTGAATGATGTCGTTCACTTACGAGATAAAAATATACTTAAATTGGAAAGTCTCATCGAAACTGGTATAACAATATCAAGAATTAAAGAGATGACATTCCAAATTGGTAATGTATAATATGATACTGTAGATACAGGTGTTAGATACTAATATTCATAATGCTTTCTATTTTTAACACGCTTTTATTAGCTTGATCTGTATTTATGTATGTCACTGAGTCTTTGAGCGTAATTTTCAGTGATTTCCAGGTGTCTAATTAACTTGAAAATTTTCACACGTGTCAAGGACCCGATGACAATACAATAATATCGATAGGTAATAAAAAAAAAATTTTGAATTTCGAAAAAAAATTAGATTTTGTTTTTTGTTATGATTTTTTTTTTAAATTATTTATAATATGATAAGACATAATAATTTTAGAAAAAGTTTTGAAATAAAAGTTAAATTCAATAATTTTGAATAAATGTAAATAAATCGAATTTTTGAGATTATAAAAAAAAAAATAGTTAAATGTGAAAATTTTTAAAAGAAATATTCAATTTTGGAAATTTTGTAAAATTTGGAAGTGAAAAATTAAAAACCTGTGTATGTCACAGTTGTAACGTAAGCTGTACAGCGCAACGTTAACTTGTGGCGAGCGTCAAATTTTCAATTCAATTTTAAAATCATCCAATCCAATATAAGCAGAGAAACGTGTCGAGGGTGAATGGCAAAAGGATGTTTAAAAATTTCATGTCTCTGCTGCCGACCTCGGGTCAACCTCATATAGCTATGGCACCGTTTAAAGACGAAAGCTGTCATTGATCCTAAGTTGGGCATCCGCCGTACACAAAATGCAAAGTTGCACGGTAGATTAAGCTATTATTTATCTGGGTTCTCAGTATTTGTTGCGGTACAGGCTTATGCGGCTGTAAATCGCGAAAGATCACTGAATGGAATTCAGAGAGAACTTGATTGCTCAAGGTTAACAGGGAAAGTTCCATGTAATAGTGGTGCGTTAGATGAAATGGAAAGGTTACATAGAAACTATATAAACTTAAATTCATTACCACACGTAAGGTATTCTAAAATCAAGGCTCTTTGTTATAAATACTATTGATATCGTTTTGAGAATAAAAAATTTACAAAATAGTTTATATTAAAAAAAAAACTAAAAGACACGTTTTAATAGCAAAGCGAATTAAAAGTAGAAAATTATTTTTACTTGTAAGCAGTTTGTGTTACAGCAATAGAAAGTCCAACATTCAATCATGATTAATTAACTCGAAATAAAATTAGAATAAAACGTAAGTTATTTACAAAATAATTCAAATTATAGTAAAAAGCGTAGGGTGCAACCACGCTTTATAGTTAATTGATCATGTTTAATTGTTGAATTTTCTATTGCTGTAATACAAACTCTTCATAGGTAAAAAATATTTTCTACTTTTCAGTTCGATAAGTTAATTTTTTTAAGCTTACCTACATACGACGCAGTAAAAATGTAAAAAAAATGTAGTAAATATATCAAATCGTCTCTTCCACTAATTATGTTAATATTAAAATAAAACTGATTTACAAATTGACTACAATTTGCCCTTAATAGTTATTATAAACTTTTCAAGGACAAGTGCTTATTAAGGGCAAATTAAACACGATCGTGACCTTGAGATTTGAAGTGTGCTCATCATGCAACTGTACGATGATGCGACCAATGCCATTCATACCGTGGGACATAAAATATTATGAATTCACAGTAATATAGTTACGCACAAAGCAATGTCACCGACACAATGCCCTAACTCGAATCGCCTTTCATGTACGGTTCTCAAAGCTTACGCATGCAAACGAAGGTGTTATTTTTGAATATGACGCAACTACTGCTTGCTTATTTACTTATCTGCCGTCTATACGTATACAAAATTGAAGTGTAAAAATAACGTATTGAAAAACAGGAAATTTCTATAACGATTCATTGAAGAGAGAAGTTTTCACGAATCTTCTAAGTGGCCGCTTCAGATCCGGATCGCGTCGAAGTTAAGTTAAAAATGATTGCCCTAAAAATGTAAACTAAGATCCTGACTCTTGTATGAACGCTCTTATTTGAAAATTTAAACGTTCATTGTGTGACGTGCATAGCGTGTATGAAATCATTTAGTCGCTGCGTTTGTAGCGGTTGGACCTTAACATGTGTATGTACACTTCCTTTTCCGGATTATTTACCGAGCAATGTTTTCGTGGCGATTATTCAAAGTGTTTGACGGCGGACGACGGCCCTCGCCGGCCCTCTGGCGCGTCGCCCGCGGCGCCGATCGCCCTTCCTGAACGCCCGAGCCGAGATCCCCGGTCGATTAAATCATCGTGTTAATTGGAAATAAAAAGTATGCATTGTCAGTGAAAGAATTCGTAATCAATACATATTTAGTTTTGGTCATAAAAAAATTAGGTTTTTGAAAAAAAAATTTTTTTTTGAAAAATGGAAAGATCATATATAAGTTTTATAACAAAACAATTTTATTTTTTCTGCAATAATTAAAAGCTATATCAAAATAAAATAAATTTTTCAATCCAGTACCGAAGACGCGCGACAACTCCCGAACAAATCCGAGTGCGTGTGACGTCATAATGTTAGTTGTCACTCGTAGTAGTATACGGAGATAATAAGTGTAGTGCTTTTGAGTTTTGATTTATTTTATTCTGTCATTGTTAAATACTCAAATATATATAAAAATGTCAAATCTCAAAAGTTACCGCTCTTGTTTTGTACCATTATGTACAAATACTACAAAGACAACTCCGGAAAAAATGTTTTTAAATGTTCCTCAAGACGAGAAACGTCGAAAAAAATGGTTTCAAGCAGTGCTCCGAGATAATCCTAAAACAAAATCGAACTTTTTTTGTTGTGAAGATCACTTTCATGTAAGTATTTCATATTCATATTGTCATTAGTTACTTATAATAGCTGTAAACGCTGTACTGTTATGGAATTGCTATAACATTATGACGTCACAAGTATGGTGGCCAATCGTGGCGCGTTCACAGTCACGTGATTTTTTTTTAAATTTTATCAATTTTTAATCGCTTATAATTAATTGAAAAAAAATTTTTTTTTCGTTTTTCAAATAACATATCAATTAAATTAATAATTAAGTTTTAAAATACATAAAAAAAAATTTTTTTTTTTTCAAATTCCCAATTACAGTTTAAAACATACATTTGCAGTGGTCTGCTCCAAACTCTTATTTGAAATAATTAACTGTTAATTGTTAAAAGCTGAACACGTCAAAATACGTTGTTTTAACTTCACATCTGGCAGTTGACTAAGGTAATATTAAACATATTAGTATTAGCGACATTAAATGACTAATCTCTAGAATTATCGATATTCTGATAGTTTAATTTTCAACTAGTTAACTATTGCACATGAGAGTTTAAAACACACCTCTCTAAATTTGTAGGATTTTTTTGGTAATACATTTATTTTCATAAAACTAAAACAAATTTTCATTTTTTCAGAAAACCACTATTTCAAGTTCTTTGTTAAATCTTATTGAACTCTTAAACACCTTTTACAATATAAAAATATCAATATCGTAGTTTTATTCGGGATAATTTTTTTCAAACGTTTTTCCAATTTTTATTTATGCCAAGGCTTTATTAATTGTAACACAATTCTATATTGATTCGTCGTTTCCAATTAAAACCGTTACACACGCTCTATGTAGCCTTGATTGTTTTATGAGAGTTCAATTTAATTACATGTTCGAATATAAATAATATTGTTTTAACGTGTTTCAACTGATTAATGGTTTTTGAGTCGTTAAAGAAAAAATGGGATTTTATGATCAAATAGCTATACGACCGTGTCCACTTGTGAAAGGTTCTGATTCAAATTAACGGATTTCCTCAACTCGATTTTTTTGATCTATATTTTTTAGTCTAATAACGATGATTTGATTTAATAACAGCTAAACGTTTCATACATTGTTCAATTTGATATACCATTCTTCTTAAAATCCCACAACAAAATCGTAATCTAGGGGAATATATTTGCCACTTGAATTGGTCCGTCATGTCAAATCGCGCTTCGAATTTTACTGCCAACAGTTTGATATAGGCATGCAGGAAAATAAATACTCGTCAGTGAATCTATTTAACTAGAAGCTTCGTAAGTGTACGTTTACAGTTTTATTTCTTTTCATATAGAAATGAAAAATTAGATTTCTATCAGTTTTCATCTTGGCGGTTCAGTGGTTTAGCCTTGAACTTGACTAAACAGCCAGTCACTTTCGGAATCTAACTATTATGACAGTATGACACGTAATGCATATATAAATATAACGGCATTTTTATTAAAAAAAAAAACATATAGATGTATTAATGCATTTAAAACTGTATGCATTTCAATGGTTATCATTGAATTAACTCGTCAACGATCCATAAATAATTCGCTATCGAACACCTTCCCTAAATTGAAAGTATATCTATTGTTTTACATAAATATGCGACGCGTCGTAAGTATGGACAGTTTAAATTGAATATTTATACACTCAATTCACGACAGCTATAATGAAATATGCTTATAATATAATGCTACTTAACAATTTATTGATTATTCGTATTTATTCTTTTTTTTTAAATACGAAGTGAATCGTAATGTATTTAATATAATTAGTATTTCTGAATATTTTCAAACAATAAATGCATTTGTTTTAAAACTATATAAATGTTACATTATACAGATGTCGCTTTTTTGCAGTAGTAATTCTTTATTTTAAGATTATAATTTGGTTGGAAAGTTGTATGGACAAATGTGTATGTTAATTAACAGTTAAAATCTATGCGCCGTTCCTGAATTTAAAAGTGTGACAAATAAGCCGTTCCTACATAAATATTTTTTAATTATAACTTGTATGTTTTTTTTTATCGAATACAAAATACAACAAATTCGGTTTGGATTTTCACAAGTGATTTTTTTTTTTAACTCATTAAAATAAATCGATAACTATTAAACGGATACACGTATAATTAATTTATAACAATATCACGGGCGAATGACGTGATTGAATATCGATGGGCGCACTTTCTATCAACTTTTAATTGTTATGTGCGACCGGTCAGTCCGCCACATCGCATGCAATTTTACGTGCGTCAATGCTGTAATTCGTTTATTGGATTCGTGCAGCTGCACCCAATGCTTATGAATCGTTGAAAGCACGCGAGTGGCTTCAATTATTGTGGTCTATACAAGCAATGAATTCCATTGTATCCTATATTACATAACCATTAGCAATTGACATGTGATTAATCATTGAATATATGTATTTTGTTTTATTTCATTATGGTATGGCGCCTGTTATAATACTGCTTTTTTTTGTATAATTATTTACCTCTGTTAGTTTGTTAATTGTAATAAGGATTTTAATACTTTAATAATATAATCCATATAACTACTTTTTTTATAGGGTTATTGTAAAATATTTTTGTAGAATTACTCGCGCAATACTCTATATAGAAATTAAAATACTTTATGCTATCAAATATTTATTTTATGCGTCAGTATACTTTGAATCGTAGGGTTGTTGCAACCAAGTTGACCACAACATGGCTATGTTGTGGTCAACTTGGTTGCAGCACGAAAATAGGTCGGTTCAAGCGACCCATTTTGTGCTGCACATGGAATACCACACACTCACAGAATACAAACGTGAAGTAACAGCTTTTTCTGTTACTTTTCGTCCAATGAGTGAGAGTTCGGTGAGCCACTCCCCTTCCATTAATCGTTCGGCAATGCACTGGTAACTCCTGTAGGGTTACGAGTGTCCATGGGCAACGATGACAGAAATAAAATGAAATGTTGAACAATTTGAATGTCAGCGTTTATTTTGAGATAATTGAAAAATCTGTAGAACAAACTAAAATTACACTATTTGCTTTTGGAATTCGTCGGGTGTTTCAGTTTCTAGTTTAGTATATCAATTGCATTTCTATATTTGGAACAAAATGAAATCTCAATATAACCCCTTTTATGGGCTAATCATTGAAATCGTTCGCTAACGAGGTGACGGAGGAAAGTGCCTAGCGCGATGATATTTGGCAAGGGGGGTGGTGGGGGTGTTTCCTGAATATTTTATGTTCTGCGCATATAATAGTTTCTCAACATTCAAAGAATCCCTGAAGTTCTGATATAAAATATTGTTTATTTATTTGTCAGTAGATAAAAGTTTATAAGAATACTTTTTTATTCGAAATATTACTTATAAAAAGTTATAAAACGTTTCATGATATTTAAGAATATGTTAAGGACCATTTAAACGAATATGTTGTAACGCGAGCGGTGTTGAAATAAGACACGACATATTTTATGAATGCCCCCTAGCTGCTATATTAGGTCGTATGCAGTTCTTGAAATCTTTGAATGATTTTATATTATAGTTCAAAATTGGCGATTTTTAATGTAAAATGGACATCATCAGAAATATTTTTAGATTATTTAAAAATTATATAAAAATTCATCAACATTCTTCGAGCAGTATTTGTCATTGTTCTCCGAGGACCCTGTCACAAATACGATAAAATTATGTCGAACAAAATCCTCCATTAAAAAGATACATAAAATGTCATTCTATAACTTTGCGGCCTTCACAGTTAACAATTTTGGAAGGAGAAAATTAATTCAAATGTTTAACAGCCGCTTGTCGATGACGTGTGGGGAAATCAGCTGTGAATAACGTATCCTCTCCGTTGAAATATGTCTCATCACGTTAAGTACACGAGCTGAAAGGCCGTGTAAGCTACGAAGCGTGTGACACGTCGGGACATATTCAGTCACATCAAATAAGGTCACATCCCACATTGCAAACATTGGAAACACCACAAACATTTTATTATCGAGTGTTTGCGCGACCCAGCTTCGCCTGGCGTCTTTCAAGTTTACCTTGAGAATGTGATAACTTACCGGGTGAAAAAATGCTTAATTTAATTACTAATAGTGAATATTTAGATAATTAATATATACTACATATTATGTATACAAAATTTCATCAAAATCTTTAGATATATTTTTAAGATATATAAATTACAGTATGTTCGTTGCTTGTTCAGCAGTATTGGATAGATCAAATATACATTAGAATTTTGAAATCATCACTGGTATTTGTACATAGTAAGCAAAGTCAGTTAAAATTAATCGATGTTAAATAATCAAATAATCAGCGGTATTACAGTAATTATTGATTTTCACTTTTTAATGACCATAATTTTATAAATATTAACATCATATAATGATCAAGGGTCCAGCATAAGAAAAACCTTCCTCATCTATTAATTGATTAAAATAATGTTTTAAAGACGTATTTAAATATAATGCATTTAATAATGTAAAATTTGCTAGAAAAATATAACTGCTAAAAAATATGTTTAAAGTTGTGAAGCATAGCTTGAACAGCCATCTAAGTTTTGTGTAATCAGGCATAATGTCCTAAAGGGCCGTCACATTTTAAATATAGTGGTAACTAGATTTCATTGTCCAAGTTTATGTATTTTTTTTCTTTTCTAAGATAGAACATAATGTAATAAACTTTGAAAGTAAAAACATTATTGAATACACAATTTCACCCATATCATAAGAACTGTCTAAGAAACCAACTACACATGCACAAACATACATAATAGTATATGATATTTATTTTAATTCTTTAATTAATCCCACAAAATTGCGTTGTTATATATTAAGATCAAGGTGTATCTTTTAAAAGAATGCCATAGAAGAGCATTTTTTGTTTTCTTTTCGCTATTTTTCAAATTAAGTTTTTTATTGTCTATACAACTTTATTATGACCGTATGCTATTACAGATGTGATCTTATTTTGTTCTGTTTGCTCGTTTTGCATAAGGTTTATTACAATTTTCGCTTACTTAGAGTTGATAGAGTAATTTACCTCACTTCTGCGAATTACTATATTCTCTTAATTTTATTTATACACGTGAAACAGACGAAAATACAATAGAATAATCTGACGGCCTTGGTCTGATGCTGAAGTGAAGAAGGTTAGCATTTGTGAAATTTCTCTAACAGCGAACAGCAGATGCCTCGTTATTGGGCGTTTGTGATAGGCTGTCAAGGCGACTGTAGACAACTGAGGACTAAGCGATATCAGGCATTAAAAAAAGCTCTAAAAAGTAAATAGAGTTCTAACAGGTTGCATCAAAATATTTTACGTTTTACGAATTCCGCTTGTTTTTGATCATACGTTTACGTTACGTTTTATTTGTACTTTTACCGAAACAACAAATCGGGTTGCACTGATTTTATAAATTCGAAAGTACCAATATAGTAAGCGATCCTTATAATAACATAAGGTATTCTTATAAATTTAGCGGGGATATTCAAATTTTCCTCAATAGGGACTATATAATTAATATCTATTATTGTAGTGTGTACCTATTCGTGACTTTCAACCGTCGCTTACAGCGAATAATACATATTTATTATTTTAATTTTAGTAAACCACATTTACTTGATTCGACGATATTTAAATTGTAAAAGTCAGAAGAACTGATCGAATTCATATTAAAACTATTTCAGACTGAAATGTCACTAATGTCAAAATGTCCTTTACACTTTTACGTTATGAGAAAGGCCCGGGCAGCTCAAAAGTATATCGAAATATAACCGTAAACAGTAAAATAAATATAGTTTAAAAAAAACTAAAAAACACGCTTTTAAAGCACATTAAACTAAAAAGTGAAAAATAATCCTTAATATGAACTCAAAAAAGTAATGAACAATGACGAAAAATACTAGTATTATTGTGGAAAAAGCGTGGGGTGCTTTGTGCCACATTTTTCGTATACAGAGCAACCCACGCTTTGTGCCACATTTTTCGTATACAGAGCAACCCACGCTTTTTCCACAATAATACTAGTATTTTTCGTCATTGTTCATTATTTTTTTGAGTCCATATTAAGGATTATTTTTCACTTTTTAGTTCGGTTGATTGGTTAAAATTTGTAATTTTTAACAATACAACAAGAGTTGAATTGTTAATAATGCTTATTACTGTTTCTAAATTCAATTACAAAACAGTAATAGAATTTAGTAACAGTACTAAGCCACTTGCTCCCACGCAGACGACACGTGACGAAATTATTCGATCCTGGCGATCCTGATCAGGATAAGAGGATAAACTTATCAAATTATTGTATTGTCATTGCTCCTTGATACGTACGCAAAGTTCCAAATTAATCAGACTTCTTGAAATTGGTGAAAATTAAGCTCAAAGATTCCGTTACATACATACATACATAGTTAGATACAACCCAAGCTTATAGAAGCGTGATAAAAAATAATTTTGGTGCAACGCTATTTTATTTCATCTTAAATTTGACTAAAAATGGCATTGTCGAAACCCGCTATTAATGTTTAAAGGAAATTTAAAATAACTTGTCATTCAAAAGTGTACGAAAGAAAGCAATAAATAAATTTTGTAATTTATTAGCTGTTCTATTTTTTCCGATAAGTGATGTGTAAGGTTTTTCGCTTTTTTTTTTAAGATTTTACAGAATTTTGAAAAATCCATTATTTTTGCGAACATATTGTGTTGTGCGAATATATGACTCTCAAGGTTCATAAATACAGAATTATTTATAAATCGACCACAATACCTCCTATTGGATCCAGATTTTGTGATTTTATTTTCTGGACACTATAAACATATGTATATTGTGAATATGAGTCATTGCAGTCCACAAATATCGAATTTGTTATTAACTTTACTTCAGTGTCCTATCGGAATGTAGCATAACTATGAATCATTCGTCTCAACATAACAAATTTATTGTATAAATATTAAATAGTTTAGGATCAGGCATGAAAAAAAAATCTTCACACATCTCAATCGATTGAAATAATGTTCTAAGAATGTGTTCAAATATAAATAATTTATCACTGTAAAGGTTGCCAGAAAAGTCTTGTTACCGTTAACTTTAATTAATTAATTTTTAAGTAGTATTTTTTTTATATTTGATAAGTATATTGCATTTTTCAGAGGCACATCATAATGTATTGTGAATTTATTTAATATCCATTGACTTCGAACTGACTGCTGAAAGTTATTTATAAAATTAATTGGAATCTTTGTATTTGGAGTCCTTACTATATATATATTAATATTTAGTTCAATAATCAAAGACATGAGCTGGCTCAGCACTGAACTTTGTGTGACCATATTAAAAATTTTTAAGCAAAAAAATTACAGAAACACGTAAAAAAATATTGACTGTAGGATTTTTCAAGCAACTCTATTATTTTTTAATTATTTATATTTAAATAAGCCTTTAGACTATATTTAAGTTATTTAATAGATTAGTAATTTCTAATTTTATCAGGTCATTTTGGATTTGTTTATCCGCAGATAATTTTAAGTCGAGCTGTGCAATGCTGACCCATTTTGTGCTACGCCCTTTACAAGCTGCGGGTTTTCTTGAAAAATGGGGTACTTCAGTGTAACTTGGTGATATTAATTAATCTTTGTTATAGCCTATCAAATTGACAATGCAATAGTTACCCAACATAAGTTGACCAATAGTTTACGGTTGGACCGCTCTCAAATGTAGATCTCGTATGTCGTCATATCTTTTCCGCATTCACTGGTTTGGTTGATCGGCTAAAATCACAATCCGGGTTTCTTTAAACGATACGAAATTTAGTAATACATTGATTAATAGACGTTTCTTAATAAAAATATTACAAAATTTTGTATCGACTATTATTTTAATTCGTGTTCCATGTATTTAATGTTCATGTTATTGTTCTTTTGTTTTATGATCATGTCAATAAATCAGTGATTGGTCCCAATTTTGCAATATCTTTGGATATTGAGATTAAATAAGACTTTTAATCTTGGGCTAGTTCTTCGTATTCGTTATCTAAAAATAAAGGGATTCTAGGAAAAGCAAACAAAATTATGATTATTTAGTATTTTCTTGGTATGTACAAAAATATTTCCAATTACATTTCGACAAATTTCGCAATTTGCAAAGAAAAATGACTGACATAAGTTGATATAAACAGTTGATGTAAGTGGCTCTTTAATTAATCTATCATTTTTTGCCCCAATTGCGAATGTTGTAGCTTTTGTCCTTTTATATTCACTAAATTATGAAAATTTGCTATATTATTCATTTATTTTTTTGTCTTATTTACAAACACTATTTCCGAAAAGGATAGGTAGAGATCACAGATTTCCATATGATCCAATATACACATATCTCTCTTGGTTCACTGACCTTCATCAATAGTTTCATGCAAGCTCGTTGTTTCCGGGTGCTTAAAATTTGGCTCTTCATTAACTTGATTTATTTTATTACGTTGCGTATTTTTGATGTTCTTTGAAATGACCCAGCCCAGTGCGCCATACTTCGTGAAACTCCTTTCTGACGTTTGTTTGTGTGTATCGTTGTACTGTTATAGAAAAATACTAATGTGATGTTAGTGCAATTTGTATGATTCTTTATATTTTTGCCGTTCTATGGGACAAAATTGCATGCAGCGATATAAATAATATAGTATGAACGGACATTGGTAATATTTTTATAAAAAAACTTATATCTTGCTGATTGATGTGTATTACAAGTACGACGTATAACATTGTCCGCTCTAATACTGTACCAAAATTTCATTCTCTTCGATTGCGTCCTATTTATGATGGATGTATTGTCTTACATTGAAATCTGCCCTTCAAGCTCACAAAAGTCTATAAATTTTCACTAACTTGTAAATTGATGACAAGCAAAATGTCGAGGTCGCTCTGTGTCAAACATGGATGATGAACTTTTTAGTATGTTAGCGTATTTTTTGCCACTGCTTGTAACTTAAAACCTTGTGCACAACTAAAATCACCTAAAACCTATTTCTTCTACGAGTTAAACAATGCATTATGTATTACAAGAATAATGAAAATAGATTAAACATTTATGAGTTAGGATAAACATATTTATTTATAGATTTTATAACACCTTTGAAAATTTTGTTAGAATTTGTATATTATAGAGTAACATTTTTTATTCTATTGTTTTGAAATAATGTGACATAGTTTGTAAACATCTAAGATATAAATAACACATCTAATATTCGTTAATCAGTTACAACATATGTCCTACGTTTTAATGGTTATTATTGCCTTTTACTTACAGCTTTATCGCTGGATATAAGTGTAATCCCATTTGCGATTCCTATTTAAATCCCCATTGCCATTTCAGTTAATGTCATTGAGCTTGTTCTATTTAGTATATACCCTAAACGGTTTCTGAATTTTTTTAAGTGTATTGCCGATAATACTATTAAAACCACTGCCTAAAACAACATTGTAGACAAGTAAACAATTGTCCCCAAGCTTTTTACAGTAATGTAGGGATATTCATCCATTGTAATTATGTTTCGAACGGTACAAGCGGTAGTTGTTGAATCGGTAGTGGTTGAGCAACTGAGTGGTGTCGGCGGTGTATGGCCGGTTTAGGTGCATCGGGTCGCTGCATACGGTGGCAGCGGGTGCAGCGTGCTTGCAAAAGCCCGGTTGTGAAATGGCATGGATCGCGGTCACTGCCGACTCGCGGCCGTACTCCTACCCGCAGCAGCACCGCTAAGGGCACTATAACCGCGCCCTAAACTGTCGGTATAATAATGAAAGCTTAAATAAATTATTGACTTCGGTACATTTCGTTGTAATAATAGACTATATATGTTTACATCCATGTACTAGACATTCATAATTATAATGATTAACGATTGCGAAACTGAAAATACAATGGTTGTATTTATCATGATACTATAAAATTGTGTATTAATCATTATATTTATGACTAGTTTTTGCCCTTGGCTCCGCGCACATGCACTTGAACTATGGATTCCTTTATCTTTCATGTGGACCGATGACGCTTTGAATCATGATCCTGATTGCTATCCCGCTCCCGATTCTGATTCCGTCGTACTCTCGATGCCGAGTTGTCTCACTCTTATCGCAGTCCCACTTTTAGTTCCGAACCTAGTTTCAATATAAGTAGAGTGTGATTTTGGTCCTCTCTCAATTCTGATTTCGGTACTGCTCTTCCTTTCCATTCCGCCGGTCACGCCTTTGACTCTAATTTTAGTCCTACATTCGATTTCGACCTTGGTCCCGTTTTACATTTCGATCCCTCTTGTTTTCGATTCTAGATTCTGTTCTCTGTCCCTCACGATTTCGATTCGGCTACCAGTTACGTTTCCGATTTGAACGGAGTCGAAAAAGGTGTACTTGGGGAAAGTGTAACTTTTTAAGAGTGAAAAAATTTTTAGAGTATGTTGTAGTATAAATATGCACATGAAGCCAAGGCGAAATGTCAAACATTATTTTACTCAGGGAGCTTTATATTAATTAAACAATTTTTATAATTAGTTCACTAGTTCGATTCAATAACACAAATACATTATCGAAATCGGGTAAATGTTTTTTTTTTCATAAACCTTCCCTTTCATGCGCACAAGATATCGCCAGTTTCATAGTAGTCGGATGAATGACTTTGATACACAAAGAAAACAAACAATATATACACCGATTAAAATATAAGATTGTAATCAAATTTTATTTAGTCTATCCGTTTATAAAATTTGATTACAATACATTCAGCCTTTACGGAGATTAGCTCGGATAAACAAACAGACATTTCATCGACACACAGTCAAAGTAAAACTCTAAAAATGATAGGTATAGGTTAGGTACGTCATGTAATAAATATTTATTATAAAATTTTATAAAAATATCTTATTTTGTTATATTCTTCGTTATAGATAGATAAACAAAAATTATAATAATATTTTTTTATTCTATGAAATAATCTACTTCTAAACAAAATTTGATTGATATTTGCTCAGCCGTTTCGCAGATTATCGCTAATAAATTAACAGAGATATTCTTTACGAAATTATGTATATGTATAAACAAGACATACAGATAGACATAAATTTAAAAAAATGGTTGAAAAGGGGTCAGTGAGTCATAAAAGAAATATTTGTCACAGAATTTAACGAGAAAATTGCATGTACAAACAAATTCTACTTTAAATAGTAAATATAGATAGCTTAGCTGTACTCGCGACATCGTGTGTGTGGAATTTATTTTAAAAAATCAGCTAGTTCTACTCTAATCGCGACTTCTTTCAAACAACACCGCTCTCTGACATCACTGTTCCTACTTCTATTTTTCAAAGATATTCCACAAATACTAGGCATAGACCATATCTCCTCCGCACTGATTCTACTTTCATTTTCCGTTTGCCATACGTAGCTTTTATAACTATACATAAGCGTAGGGATCAGGACCCCATTATGGATAGCCAAACGCATTGTCATGAGATATTTTTACTGTTCATAATAGCGAGCAAGGCCCCAGTCACTTTATTTTTCGCATTAATTTCCTTTCAATGTATCTAATATGTTTACCATCATCTACCCGAGTAATTCATTTTAGTTACGATTTCCTGTGAGTCGAACGCCAACGGTTCAAGAATTACTTTGTTATCGGCGTACAGGAGGCGTTTGACAAAAAGCTCATCCATTCTTAATCCAAACTCATACTTTTTCAATTAATTATACAGCTATCCATAGATAGATTGATTAGCACAGTTACGCTGCACATCTCTGTCTGACACCCCTGCGGATGTCGAAATCAGTCAGCATATGGCCTATTTATTCTGACGCAGGCAGTGGAGCCTCTGTCATTATATTTCTCACAATGATTATTTTTGAAAAAAGTCAATAATATAACAACGGGTTTTTCTTTATTTTCAGAGAGTTGTAACATGTGGGCCAGCGTGTGGTTCCGGTGGCGCGGGCACACGAGCAGCCGCGGGCCCGGCCGCCGCCGCGGGCAGCGCCCGGCGTTTGGCCAGCAGTCTCCAGAGCACCAGCACAGGCTCTTTACCGGATTACGGGACTCAGCTTGTTGACCCCTACCGCCTTCTTGAGGACGATCTCAATGGGATATACGAGGATATCAGATCGGTATGCACCAACTATTCCATTTTCTCCATTTTTGTTTTTTGACGTGACAACGTCTTATAAATTGGTTTGCCGGGTGACACTTCAAGAAACTGCGTTACGCTCCGCTCACGTTATGCGCTCACAATAGAGCAGGGAGAGCACGCGTCCCTTCCACTCGGGCATGGTTAGCCGCCTAAAGAGCGAGAGACAGACATAAAAGTGAAAGGCACGCGTCCCTTCCACTCAGATAGGAACAAGTTAAGTTGTAGTAAACGCTGTTTCATTGTACGCAAATGTATTGCAAGTTATTGTATGTATATTTGTATATAAATACGTATGAATGTGTAAAGGTAAAAATAAAATTTTGTTAATATGAAATTCAGTGCGAGATTCTTTGTATAAATTAATGTTTTAAATATAATTCTTTGTATAAATAAATGTTTTAAATTGTTACTATTATTTCATCCTTCTTCCTACTATACGAATGAATATTCACATTAAAATGATTTTACCACTCAAAGTCGTTGTCACGTAAAACTTTCGCCCGTATACCGACTTTACAGGCAACCAATTTTTTTTTTATTTTTTACAGTTCAACGGAAACAGCAATTTAAGGGTACAGCAATTAGACAGGCAAACATACAGACAGACGTTCGGACGGACAGACGGACGAATGAACAGACAGACAGATGGACAAACAGACGAATAGGTAAACAGATGGGTGGACCGACGATTAAGGCTTAGAATAGGGTGCGTTGGCACTCTTTATAAGTTCGGTTAGAGTTTTTTGCTGTTAAGTAAGGAACCGTAGTTTCCTTATAAGAGTGCCAACCGTAGAACGATAGCTTACGTCTATTTCTAGGCTTTATTCTATTACCCTATTAATTTCATCACTATCGATTTAGCTATAAAAACGTAACAGACACGGAATTTTTCTTACATTTATCATATTAATGTTTAAATTAATTCAACCATTCGATTGAATTCCACCATAAGTTAGTTTTTTTTTTATTCAACTAAACTTGTTGTTGGTTTTTAAGATTCCATAATCAGCAAGGAAAATTTATAGTTTCGCCATGTCCGTCCGTCCAACCGTTTCTCTGTCTATCTGTCGTAGGCAGATACCTTACACCTAAAGTGGGGATGATTTTTTTTTCTTGTTCACTCATGGTGTGGCGTACCTTTGAATAGTTCATTTAAAAACATTGTGGAACTTTGAAAACCATTTTTCAGTTTAGGTATCTGTTTGTGAAATATTAAGCTTTAAAGTGCTAATTTTTGTTTGAGTGTAGTATCACCTCGCCGCCAGCTCAATAGTTGTTTTTGAATATGTAAAAAAAAATTCACGGCAATAGCATAACAAAATTAAAAGGGAAAATATCACAACTAAGTAGGGTTTATAAGTTAATGAGTAATAGTCGACCGACTTATAACATATACTTCACGGAAAAATTAAAACCCGACTGAGTCATGTGCACACCTGACTCAGTCATGTAACAAACAGTACTCAGTAATGTACGGCACCGGAATCTAAGAAGAGTAACCAGTAGAGTGCCACACACGAATGACTCGTGTGCACACACTAATAAGTAACGTCTCTTCCCTTTTTGATCTAAAGATTTTTTGACACTTTACGCATTAACGTATCTCACACGAACAGCTACAGTTCTACACCATACAGTTCTACACTCAGGTGCGGCTTACGAATCAGTCGGGTGCAACGCCGTGACTATACGTGTACTGCGCATGACTGAGAACTGTGTAGCTCTCGAACTTAAAACGAGTTTGATTTTTAAGTAGCAAGTGCACACCGCACATGACTCAGTCGGGTTTTAACTTCGTTATTTTCAATTTTTTGCTAGAACCTGACTGAGTCGGGTGCAGAACGCTAACCAGACAGGTTGTATTTTTTCCGTGTTGAACGAGTAAAAAAAAAAAAAAGCAAAATTACTTAGATGACATTGTTGGTTGTGTAAAATAGGTAGTAAATGTAAGTTTATGAACCATGTAAAATTATGCAAATATAAAATCATTCAATAATTAACACCTGTTCCATGTGGAGCCGTTTTTAGGCGTTATTGGTCGTTAATGGCCGTCATTTCATGTTGAAATTCAGATATTTTCATAAAATTTTAGTGAGAAAATAAGCTTTTGTGAGTTACATATTTATATAAACTATTATAGTAAAATATAAATATATTTGACTGCCTGATTGTCGCAGTTGGTAGTGAATCTACTACTACGCTTGGGGGCGTGAATTCCATTTCGGCTCAAGACGAACATTTATTTATTCGATTAATAATTGATGTTTGTTTTGAGTCTGAGTGATTCTGTCTATTATATCTATATAATTACAAAAACAATGTATATATGTACTATAACTATCTCGTACCCATAATACAGGCATCGTTGCTTAATTTAGGACCAGATAGTGCTGTCATGTCCGTAGATATTATTATATTTTGTTTGGTACCGTGTTGTATCGTCATCGAAATATTAAACTTCCTTATTTTATACACTAATATGAATATTCGAATAAAAAAAATGTGACAGATATAAAATATAATATGTTTAATATCAATTATCATTTATGATATATATGTACTCGTGCTCATCATTAATAAAGTTATTGGAAAGATGATAACACCATATCGATCTAAACAGTCCCCATTTATCGGCAAGTGTGTCAGTGTCAAGTGGTGCGGGGCGCCCGGCTTGTGCAATTCACACTTCAGCCATAATAAATTGCAACGTGTGCGTGTCAGTACTCGGGCGCCATGCTTGGTGGTGCTTGTGCGTGACCATATAGTATTCATGATAATAGTTTTCTTTTCCGTAAGGAAGTTAATTTGTATAAGATATTATTTTAAAAAATACACTTTCAGTATACACCTAAAAAGAACTATTTACTCGTCATAAGTTTCATTGTACGGTAGTGTGAAAATAGAAATTGTTCGGATTTAAAAAATATTTTTTTTACATCAAGATGTCTTTGATCATTTCTTGAATATTACACGCGGTTTTATGCAATATTATGTATGCAATATAATCCTTACCTACTGCTGTTGCTGTACGCATCTGAAAATATGTTTTTTTAATGTTTGTCCTATTATCACGCTCGAACGGCTCCTCGGATTATAATCAAATGGATAAAGGCAGGTCGTGAACTAAAATAGAACTTGACTATTTTTATATTTAAATATCTCTAGAAATTATAATAGTACGAGTTCCGACCGTGTGATTATATTGTATGTACTTACGGCCATATATTTTGATCGGCAATTCGGCTGAGAGATATATTATTTTATTAATATTTAATAATCGATTAGAAAAGTTGTATTTTGATTAAAAGTGGATGGAAGTAGTAATCACGCGGTGGTCGAATCTTAAACTATAGTTGGCTATTACTAACAGCAATATCCGATATAGGATTGGTTCTATATCCTGGCGATCGTGGGACTGGCGTTAGAACTGAGAATAGGACTGTAATTTAACTATTTGTGCCTGCGGCTCCGCGCAGGTCGACATAAAATGATTTTCTTTTTAGATTATAGATTATTATATTAGAAGTACAAATAAATTTCCGCCGTTTTGAGAGAGATGGTGTGGCTCGAGGCTTACATTAGAATCCGCAGATGATAACCGGCTTGAAAATTAGGTTGCTCATTCAAAAACAACAACCGTATATTATTAACTTCATATTAGCATCATATATTTTTTTTTTATCCAAAAATGTCTAAATTTGAGCCAAATAAGCGTTATTTGCTGGAACTTTTAATTTACTTTTTTAATTTAAAAAAAATCTGGCAATCAATTCACATGGATTGGTCGTAGAAGCATATAATGAGGCTGCCTTGAGTGAGAGAACATGTCATGAGTGGTTTCAAAAGTTTAAAAACGGTGATTTTGACGTAGAAGACAAATATCGCAGTGGAAGGCCAAAAACTTATGAGGGTGCAGAATTGCAGGAATTATTCGAAGAAGATTCGTCTCAAACACAAAAAGAACTTGCACTTACTTTAGAAGTCACGCAACAAGCAGTCTCGCATCGCTTAAAATCGTTAGGAATTATTCATAAACAAGGTAATTGGGTTCCATAGGAATTAAAGCCGAGAGATGTTGAACGCCCAGTTGAATTATGCATGAGTGAAATGCTGCATGCTAGGCACAAAAGAAAAGTTTTTAACATCGAATCGTCACTGGTGATTAAAAGTGGATACATTATGATAATCCAAAAAGAAGAAAATCACGGAGACAACCGGGCCATGCGTCGACATCCACAGCAAAACCGAATATTCATAAAAAAAAAACTCATGCTGTGTATTTGGTGGGATCGACTGGGTGTGGTGTATTACAAGTTGCTTAATCCAAGCGAAACGATCACTGGAACACAACTGATGAGATTGAGTCGAGGTCTGAAGGAAAAATGCTTTCAATACTACTCCAGACACGACAAAATTATTCTTCTACATGATAATGCTCATCCGCATGTAGCGGTTCCGGGGAAAAACTATTTGAAAACACTTGATTGGGAAGTACTACCCCACCCGCCGTATTCATCAGATATAGCGCCGTCGGACTATCATCTGTTTCGGTCAATGGTACATGCTCTGTCAGAGCAGCGGTTCACATCACATCATATGAAGAAATCAAAAATTGTGTTGATTCGTGGATAGCCTCAAAAGATAAGGAGTTCTTCAGACTTGGAATCCGAACGATGCCTGAAAGATGGAAAAAAGTAGTTGCTAATGATGGACGATACTTCGATTAAAAGTAAATTACCGTTCTTTCACAATAAATATTATTATATTGACAAAAAACGGCGGATACTTATTTTTCTGTCTAGTGATCTCTATACGCTGTATGTGAATAAGATATCAATCAATTATTTCAGTAATAATCACTTAATTAATATCTATTGTGCGCCCGACTTCGCCTGGATAAACGTAGAATAAATTCCTACATTTTTTTTATCAAGCTATTTCTTTCAATAACGATCCTAATTTCGATATAAACGTAATATGTCTTAATGATTTTCAATATAGCGTTAATATCTGCCATGACGCTAAACAGTTTTATTTCAGTAGCGCGTAATAGATTCATCTATTTTTCGGGGTATTTAATGTGGTAGAGACATACTATGACCGATTTCGTTGAAGTACAAAAATGGGCCGGATCGGCCGGTGAAATACCACACTCTTAACAAAATTTGGACGTGAAAAAGCAGCTTTCGCTGTATAGCCTTTCGTCCAGCGAGTGAGAGTTTTGGTCGCCTACTCCTCATCCCATCACCCCTTTCCCACCTCCGTCAAATATTGTATTTCTATCCGAGAGGTTGGCAACGCACCGCCGATTCCTCTGGAGTCGAGAGTGTCTATGGGCGGCGGTGACCATCTATACTCTGATGGTTCGCCTGATCGTTTGCTCCTTGAATATGTTATATAAAAAGAATTAAAATTCCTCCTTTTTGGTGGGAATTTCGAAACTCCTATAACACAATTTACTAATCCTAACTCAATATTAATAAAGCTGTTGTATTTTCATTCGTTCCCCATTGCATAAATTTATCGAAACCGAATCCACTTAAGAAAGGTGTGACGACACAGTGTATTGACAGAGCAGAGTATTCCGAGGGAAATACGGATTTTACAATAGCGCGGTGGCACGCGGTCGGTTTTGAAACTGATACGAAGGACGCACGCCGGCCGCGCTCGGGCACACGTAGGTGTGCGATCTGCGTGTTGTGAAACTGGCCACTCTCGAGGGCCTATTCTAGGCGATCGTGCTTCGCCGATTTACACTAACAATTATAATCCCGAGCGCACCTTCGCGGTGATATAAGTACCTACACTCACCTGAGCGATTGCGCAGGCGACTTTTCGTGGTACATAGCTAATCGAATATGAATTTACGTAGATTTTAATAAACATCTATTTAAGGGTTTATGTATTAAAATACACCTTTATTCTGTGTTGCTTTTGACGTAGTTATACTTTAATTATGACGTAAGACTCTTACATCTTCCGTATCCCTGTTGAATATACGATGCAATTCTGGCGTAATAAATATGTATATTAGATATTGAATAACGATCAATATGTAAAACAAAAATATAAGCAACCAAATTATAGCATTAATATGATATTTTATGAAAAAAATAATTAATAAATTGATCTAACATTTAATAGCATAATTATTAAATTGAATCAGTGAGTAATCACGAAAAACTAGACAATTACGAGTAGAAAGACATTATGAGCTTTATAAAAGTAACTTATATAGATTAATGATGATATTGGAATTATAATTGGATGAGGAAATAGACGCGTTTGACGTTTAGAGAGTGAGAATGCAGCGATGCGATGAAGCCTTCATTGCTGCGTTTGTTATAAACTGTTACAAACAAACATTGTTATATATTGATTGACTTGTGTTATTTTTCAATTTGCTTTTATGTTTTATTGTTTGGCATCCACTTGGATTTCTGTTCATGCACATAAGTACCGTTTTCATAGTGCGAATTGTACAACAAAAAAAATTATTGAAGAAACTTCAATAGGCACATTCCGCGATTTCTAGATGGATAAAATTTTATGAGTTCTCTTCACCTCATCACCGCTTCACTGACGTGTTAATGCGGTATAAACCAATTGCAACATTATTGTCGTTTTGTTTAAATCAAAAGGCTTAAATTTACAATTCGAAGTTTAATATTTACATTGCCTTTTATTTAAAATTTACCGGGCTTGTACGTTCCAGCATGTTTTCATTAATAAATAAACCATATAAAATGTATATAACTCTTGCTCGGAGTGCCGATAGATGTTTAAATTTTTGATACATCAATCAATTTGAAAACCCTAAAAAACATAGTTTTAAATATTTACTTTTATCGTCTGTTCCCAGTGACCGCTTAACCTTCGGTTAGTAGAGCCAGCCGTCATTCGTGTGTGTTAACACAGTGAAAGATAAATAGGGGGGATTACATTTTATTCTTCTGGCCGATTTTAAATAAAATTGAATTAAATAAATAATCTTTATTTTTTAGGTAATGAAATTACACTTGAAATATGTCATTAATATTTTTTTTTCGGTATTGACATTACCACTCATGTTGATGTACGAAGAATAGGTAATAAACTCGAGAGTTGTTCTTTTTTTGCTCATAGATACAAAATATTTAATCATGTATAAAATTAGTACAACACTTAGAAATAATATAAAACAACCTGACAGCTGAGCAGATCAATCTTATGGGTTTTTCTTTCATTAACGTATTCAGACATGGTATAATAGCCCTTACCATATGACTTTCTTTTAACGAAAAATTGAAGTTCATGAACTGGCAAATTTTGAATTTCAGCTGGGGTTTTATTATCAAAGCGCACAAATTGCCACTTGAATGATTGATTTGAATGACTTGAATGCTTTTACTTGAAAGCAAATGCAAATGAAATTGAATAACTTAGCAACGCAGAAGCTTTTTTGTTAGTAAACGTTCTGTTGTATACTTAAACTGAACACCAGATTACAGCATGTCGTAAAACGGCAAACGGAGACGCAGCAGTGAAACTACTCGAGTTTGTTATATAATTTGAGGGGTGTAACGGCTATTATGTATTTTGTATTTCTTTGGAACGGTTCATAAAATATGATCCTTAACATTTATCTGTAGTCGTCTTCCTATATTTGGCAACTTTTATTTCATTGTTTCACTTTCAGATTTAGTAGTAAAATAAGTTTTTAACAAACGGAACACACTGAGGTCAATAACGTATTTTTTTTTTAATATTGTAACGGCGATTTCGGCTATCGCCGCGTAAGCCCGCACTTCGCGTTTTCCTTCACAATCGTCTCGGAGAACAGATTTCTTGCGGTGTCGCGGGCAAATTGATGGATAGCGTTTTCAGGCGATCAAACTTCTTTATTACAGCCCAGCTTCATACGTGGCGTTCGTAGTACAACTGCGACGGATGCACTTTTTTTTTGTAATTCTCTCCGTGCGAAAGGTGTGGGGAAGGAGGAGAAAAACCCATTATGGGCCGTTCGTGCGCCCGGGCACACAGGTGTGTCCGACTCTCACGGACTTAAAACCTCCTGAACAACTTGAATCTGCAATGGCGTAAGCAAAACGCTGTGACGCCTACATCTCAAACACGGCCATTTCGGCATAGTGATGCCGTCGACGCGTGACTGCCCTATGGGTGACTTTTAAGCGGGCACCTCGGCGTAGGAGGTCATGTGAAGTTTACGGCACGGACTGAAACTTCTAAGGGGGGAATCCAGGAGGCGCGGGGAGCGTACCGACTTAACTTAATGATCTTTAAAGGTCGTAATGAATGGGGTAGCCCCTACTCCTAGTCAATAGCCATCTTATTTAGTTCTATAAGTTTTTCCACCTCGACGGTAAGATCGTCGGGTGGATCTATCAGGACGTTCCGTGGTCTTCTGCAAAAATGATGCGGATACAGTTTCGGTCATATGAGACGGCCGAAACTAATAACGGATTTGGATGGCTACTCGCTACATCGAAGAAACGCTCTGATGCGTCCTTCATTAATTTAGAAATAGTTGGGAGCTCTAGGTCCTGGTGGAGTACAGTGTTTTTGACGTACCATGGTGTGTCAACTGCTCTTCTACAAAATTTATTCTGCACAATTTGCAGATCATATATTATATCAGGTCGTACATGAGCAAAAACTGGACTTGCGTATGTCATGACCGGCCTGATACACATCATATATATCGTTCGTTTATTACGTAACGACATTTTACTTTATCTACCTTTCATTCCGTATAGGCGGGATAGGTAAAAAAGGGCTAATTTTCTAATACGAGTGATACGATCTCTAAAATGGAGATGCTTATCGATCGTGATGCCTAAATATTTATAGTTATGTTGCCACGGAATAGGCTTATTTAAAATTCTTAAATAAGGGGTGTCAAAAGATACCGGGAATTGTACCTTATGTGTACTGTAATTAAAGTATATTGAAACTGACTTATCAGGATTGACATCGATTCTTTAGAGGCGGAGCCATTGTGTCAGCTTATCAATGACTTTCTGTAACCTCGTGAGAATGTTGCCTATACTATTGGACCTAAGATAGAGTGCAGTGTCGTTTGTAAACAACGTGAGTTGGACGCCTGTTGACGGTCGCGGTATGTCTTTTACGTACGCGGAGTACAACAGTGGAGAGAGCGTGGAGCCGTGAGGTACTCCAGCTCCGATAGGTCTCATTGACAAGTACATATTGTCCAGTCCGAAAGAGAAGTGGCGATTACTAATGTAGTGATGAATTATTAAAACAAGACGATCTGGGAGCTCTAATTTATAGAGCTTATGTATGAGACCTGTGTGCCAGACCCTATCAAAGGCCTTTGCTACGTTAAAGAAGACCGCCACTTTCGACGGGTGCACCAATTTCGCTGCAATTTATAGATGGCGCATCCCACTACACATATGAGTTGCATACATTTTAATTGAGGTGTGGCCATGCACTTTGTATTTTTTACGTATTAGCTCGCTCGTGGGCTTCTACACCCTTATCTGTGGGTGCAGGTACGGGACGGAGGACTTATATTTTGCCTCATGCCCGGGCGTCTTCTCGTCGGGGACACGACCCCGACGGCTCAGGTGGCAATGGTCCGTTTTTGGATCCATTGATTGACATCTTGCCGGAGCCCAGTCGCCGACCCACACGCGGGCGCGCGCGGTCATTGCGCAGGCGCCGGCAGGTGGAGGGGGGCTCCGGCGTAGGTTGGTGCTCGACGAGGGGGGGAGGGAGGCACAGCTCAAGCTGGACACGCAGCCGACCGCCGGTGGTCGGACGCTGGTGGACGCCGACCGGATCAAGGCGGCACGCATCGGTGACCCGCGTTGGCGTAGATCTGACCGAGCGCGCCTGCCGACCGCTGATCAAGCTATCCACGCGTCGGACGGCAGCAGCCAGGGCAGTACGTGTCAGCGAGCCGTGTCCTTCAACCTTTTCTTTTCTCTCTAGCCCTTGTCGTGGTGTCGATCCGGTGCCTACGCTGGACCACCCGCGGCGCGCGCGTCACCGCGCATGCGCTCAGCGTCGGGTGGGGGGGCACCGGGTTGTGAAGAGGTAGTGTCCGAGGGCGGGAGGGAGGCGCGGAACAGGCCGCACACGCAGCCGACCGCCGGTGGTCGGACGCTGGTGGACGCCGACCGGATCAAGGCGGCACGCATCGGTGACCCGCGTTGGCGTAGATCTAACCGAGCGCGCCTGCCGACCGCTGATCAGGCTATCCACGCGTCGGACGGCGGCAGCCAGGGCAGCGCGCGTCAGCGAGCCGCGTCCTTCACCTCTTCTTCGTTTTCCGATCACCCATCTTCTTCTTCCTTCTTCTTTCTTCGATCGGTCTTCAATCTTCAATCCGGTGCCTACGCCGGGCCACCCGCGGGCGCGCGCGTCATTGCGCATGCTCTCAGCGGCGGGTGGGGGGGGCACCGGGTTGCGGAGTGGTGGTTGACGAGGGCGGGGGCACGGCTCGGCTACGCATGCGTCAGCGAGCCGGTGTCCTCTTCTTCGCTCCGGCCCTCGTCTGGGTCGTCTTTCCGATCGACGAGGGGCCCCCCGAAGCATCGGTTCACAATTAGAATAATTGTTCCCACGATGTCCGGGTAGGCGCCCCGCCGTCCGCAGCGTGGTAGGCGCGCGGCGCGTCGGACACTTCAGCGTCCGGTAAGCGCCGGGGGCGGCCGTACCAGTGCATTCTGCACTTGCGAGGTGGCCGCGGTGCTGAGCCGCCTGCATTTTAATAAATTAAAATGCGGCGACATCAGCTTTGGTGCGGTGATGTTTATCCGGGATCTCAATAAATTGAGGGTAGTCACAAAATATGCAGGCCGGCCCGGGGCGCGGCGCGCGGCGCACGGCGCGCGTGTTCGGCAGCACACACGCGCACAGGACGGCCTGCGTTGGCCCCCGTGGGCGTCGGGCACGTCCTCGACGGCTTGTGCCGGAGGTGTATGCGGTGGTTGTACTCGCACTCGTGGGAGACGTGACGATCCTGGTGAGCTGGCGTCCGGTCCCGCTGCGCCACGCCGAGGCGTGCGCCGCGGGCCGCTGCCGGGAGTCAACTACGTATTAGCGTCACATGCGCACGGAACACCGATTCGCGGCCGTACCGTAACGACCGCTGCTGTTCTAGTCCCCTGATTGGTCCTCCCTGCCAAAGAACAATTTTGTATGCAACTCATATACACATCACATTTAATTCATATTTACAATTAAATACGACATAATATAATATACGAAAATAGGCAAAAATATATAATTTCTTACGACTAGTCCCTACCCGGGTAATAAAATAAGACAATTCCAATGATTTAATAAAAACACACACAAAATAAAATACAATACAAAACAATTCTTAACACAAATAATAAACATATATTGTCCAATTTTAACACTAACCAGTGGTTGATAATCAATTGAAAAGGAAAATTTATTAAGTTGATACTGTTTTACGAATTATTAGTTTTTATTAATTTTTGTCCCTGGGTAGGTATTTTTGACACTGTTTGGAAACATTATTTTGGTCCCTTAAACTTTTTGCTAGACGTAAAAGGTTTTTAGTGACATTTCCCAAAATCATTGGTTAAAATCAGTTTAGATTTACTACTAACAAATTTATTTATCTCCGAATAATTTGCTTTTGGTACTTATTTCTTTTATTACAAAGTGTATGTAGAAAAGTAGAATAATCTTTTTCTGTAATTTTTTAACATCTTCAATCATTAACTGCGTTTCAAAACAGAGATGAAACTACATAGGTTTTAAAACTTTAATTGATATAAATATTTTATGGATTATACAAAACATACGATTTTTGAGTCATTTAGTATAAAGTCAGGTATGGTATTGCACAGTAAAATATCATGAAACCGTGGTCATACTTTAATGTATGCTAAGTATTTGTGACTCAAAAGGTCAAAAGACCTTGAAATTATTTAGTACGATTATTGGCTGAAGATTGTGATGTCTAATTATTATTTTTTAACTTAAAATAACTTAGTTGTTGGGTGTTGGGTTGTGATTGTTCCAACACATGTGTAAAAAGCAAAAACCGTTTATGACAATATCCCTTTGAAATTTGATGTATGTTTGTATGACTTTAGTTCAGTCCTAGAATTGCTTTGTGTACAAGAAATCTCAATAATAGACTGAAGTCAGTATAATCAAACACGTATGCGCATTATTTAATTCGTAAGTGTATGTATATTCAGGATGAGGGTGTCTGAAGTAACTTTACCCTAAAGCGTGGTTCTATTGGTGAAAAAATAATAGATGTTAATTTATTTGCAATAGAACCGACGCAATAATAGAAATAGCACACTGACTGCTTAGACATTAATTGACCGTAATCGGCTGAACTGATTTCATCGTATTGACTTAGGCTCGTCCACGATCCAAGCATGCCTTGCTTTGTTTCGTGAACATCCTAAAGCTCGACATCGCCGACCGGATGTCCCCGGCGGCGGCGGCGGCCCGCTGCAGTTACGCAGTTAAACCTATTGCGCGTGTCGCTCGACCTTTGGTTTCGCAACTGGCCGGAGCGGGTCCGCGCGCCCGCACCACCGCAAATACGTTCAGGGGCGACCGCGTAAAAGCTTTGACCGAATTGATCACTCGCCTTTTTTATACTTTTACATGATTGTGTATTAAAAAATAAATTGTAATGCGGCAAGGATCTAACACCTTTATAATTCGTTCGTATCCGCATTTCATTTGAATAATATTGCAAAATTAAAAACCGAAATAAAATAATTAATTCATGTTGTAATATCGCTAAAATTTAATTGCTGTGTTAAATGTCTACCGGGTTATATTTCTTCATGTAAATCGTGTTGTATCGTTAACTTATTCTCAGTGGAATTAGAAAACGATAACCATAAGATTTATACAGAGAAATGTTTACGCCAAATATATTCATTAGTTGTAGAAAATCATGCTTTATGAAATTTTGTAAATGTACTGTTGTTAGACTGCGATCTATTATCTATAATATATTGGCGCCAAAGATCCACACGATACAAAAACAGTTTTTTTTAGTTTAGTATATTACGGAAACCCTTGATAGCAAAGTAAAATTATCATATTTACTAGGTCACCATGGGTTTTCGTATACTGAAATCGACGTTCCTGTAGCGATTGCCCTATCGCATTTCATTTTTTTTAAATAGATTTCATCTATGAAAAACTTAATTAGGTTGGAAAAAAAGGAACATACCGCACCTCATGATTTTTCTTGATCCGCAGGTAGGTTTCGATGAAAGAATTCATTCAATTCATGCAAAATTTGAGCGCGTACGTCACATCAGCCACCGCTATATTTACATCACTGTAAGGGAAGTGATAGACAGGTTGTATCACACGCAATAAAATCACCTAGAATCAGCATTTACATAGAGCAATATCCGGAAGTCGAATATTGTCCCTTTAGATTTCTCTTCTTGGGGTTTCAACAACGACAGCACTGCCGACACTGTTTTAAAGCTGAATAAAAATATTTCTAAGTAACAATATTTTCGTGAAATAAACGAAAACTTGGAAAAAAGTACTTATTTCAAAATTTTAAAGTGGGTGACATAAATTATACAATTTAATAATCTTATTGTGTATATATGTATTCATAATAATATTCCAGTATTTTTGAATTTCGTTATTTTACGATCAACGTATCTCAATTAAAACATTAGTGGTCGATGTTGTAATATTTATGTGATTTCTGACACACTTTTTTAATTATTACACTCCTTTTAGTCAAACACTTTTTAGTGATTTTTGATGCTTCATAGCGATAAGCATTGAATCTATCTTTTCCGAATTTATATTATAACCCTGTAACGCTCTTTGTAAGTTAAATTTTAGTTACGTAAAAATGCCTCAAATTACTGTAGTAATTTTTTTTCAAACAAATGTCGTCCTTCTATTTGTTCTATTTATTTAGAATTATCGCTGGGCTCTTTTTCTATTCAATGAAATTGAAATGATATATAGGTATGTGAAATATATACATTTTGGTTGTAACTACAGGCATCCATTTTAAATGATCCCTTTGTGTCATTTCACTATAATAGGTTGGTGCGGGAGAAGTTTATGCCATAGAATTTTTCAGTAAAGATGACTTGATTTATCTTTTTACACGTTTACTGTATAAAGCTGTAGGCTGGTTGCTACAAAATAGTACAACAAAGATTTAAGAAAATGAAGAGTTCATATCACAAAGACCAACAATAATTATGAATAAAAACTTAAACAGTACACCCTAAGCGCTCCTATGACTGGAAGTGTCCAAAATAAAGTGACTGAATAAAATTCTAATCCCACAGTGAAGTTGCAGTTTTAATAGTACTCACAGATAAATTTTAATAAGCAGTAAAATTAAGCTGTAAAACGTTAGGTTCATGCAGAAAACATGATAAACTTTATAATGAAAAAAATGGTTTCTTTGACGAAAAAGTTAGTTAGTTAGTTAACTAAAACTTTTCTGTTTTATCTACTCGCAAATCAGAATCGAATATTCTGCGAAGTATACTTTTGTGTTTGAGGTCGTTACCGGTTATTACGATACACGTTTGAAATCGAACATTGTCACTTCCTGGAACATCACCTGTGAGGGACATTTTCCGGATTCATTTCAGAAGGACAGCTAGATTCGCTTGTAACTTCCTACTGTTTTTATATCTGTTGTTTTTATATGGAGCCTTTTGGATGTATCGGGTTATCAATTTGACGCAACGAAAGAACGATGGTGGTAGTGAGATATTTTTATAATGAACGGTGCAGAGCAACCTCATTAGTAGAATCACGCCACGTTACGCAAACTATAATGGCCCAATTGTACCCAATTCTTTGGTCTATTGTAAAAGGTGGCATACGGTCGTTTGGGTCATCCTGTCGTTAGCGAGGGCCTTTGCCCATGAACGCCCACAACACCAGGGGAGTTGCTAACACCGTGCTGTCTGATGATGAATAGCTAATTTTGGCGTATGTACAGATTGAAATCTATCACAATGTTGAATTGTGTGCGCGCAACCGGACAATGTTTGCCAATGGAGGTTTGTTATATCATTGACTCATCAAATATTTATTAATGATGAGATTATTCATTTATGCGAATCCTACTTTACATTAAGATAATGTAATGTTAATGCAAAAGACGGTCCCAGCCTTGACGTGCCTTACTTTTGAAAATAAAATTATTTATTAAATCGCGCAATATTCGCCGCAATGATTTCACATTTATTAATAATATAAATCGTCATTTTTTCCAGTCCTTGGTTTACAAGAAATAGTTGTTACTGTTCATCATCACCATTATCCATCGCAGCATACAAAAAAGTGTTCTTTTATTTTACAAATTATTATAGAAATATTCTAATAGGTATATACTATCTAATATAGGTAGTAATTTTTAAAACGTTCAAATGTCATAACTGTTAACGCCTACATCCAAATATTAATAAAATAACTGTTTTAAATGTATATACATAATATATTTTTTACGTTCTAAAATTATTTACAAACTTCCATACTAGGTACTACATTTTTCAAATCGATATTTACATTTAATCAATGGTGAAGCTTAAGGTTGTGGTTGGTTATTTTTTTTTGTAACTTATTATACATGTAATATTATCTATATTTTTCAATGCAACCAAAGTTTCACGTAAACTATAAAATTAGCCTTCACAGAACACGGAATATATTCAAAGCGATGATTCCGAAAACATGTTATTGCGGCACCACTTGCAAGTGTCCATTACCATTCTGAAAGATTACAATTTTATCGGTGTGAAGGATTGCTTTCCCTATTGGCTAGAAATTGGGATTCACGGGTGTCTTTTATTTAGAACGGACATAGTGGAATAACTATTTAATCCGTGATATTCAATGAATGAAGCGTTGCTATTCAACCAATAGGTATTGAGTTTGATTCTGACTATGAGCGATTGACCATGGAGTTTTCACTTAAAATTTATCCATTCCCTCTTTGCGTCAATCGAATCGTAGCCCCATATTGTTAAGGCTCTTAATCGGATATAAAAAGTTTGTGAGAGGGGTACGTTTTAGCAGTGAAGTGATTAAAATTTCACGCTACACCGGCACAGTTAAATAAACGTTAATTAATGAGAATTGAGTCATTACTACATATTTTTATATTGATCATTATGATGTTGCGAACTATGTTCGCAAGGTAAAAATAGAATTACAAAATAAGTTATTAATAAAAAATTCCCGAGAATAGAATCCTTAACCGTAAACAACCCGCCACACGGCATCATAGCATTTGATGTTTGTTTATACTTTATTTTTAAATGTATTTATTTTGTAGGTTGAAATTTTCGAGAGTTAATAAATCTTGTCTATTTACATCAGACGTGACATGCTTATGACTTATTAATGATTGAAGAACCTTCTTTTTGGACGGCCAGTCGGTGGGTATATATAGTGAAGTGTGAGCGCGCATGAGTGAGTGGTGTTTTATTTATACGATCAGTGCGTTTATAAGTTAAGTGCAATCAACGATAAGTCCTCAACTGGTTTCGTAACGATTTATTGAGTCTGTTTTTGAATATACGCCTGCTTTTCTACGTGTTTCCTTTAATGTAATCTCAAACCCCTGAACCGGTCGTTAATAATGAGATCGAAAGGTATCCGTGATTATAATAGCTAAATTACATATACGGTTTTTATTTATTTCGAATCTAAGAATTTGATTTAGATAAAATCATATTAATTAAGTAAAATATATTTCTCATAATAATTATGAGTTCATTTCTTGATTTCGTTTTTTTTTAAGAATGGTAATATTTTTTTCAAAAGTAGCTTTTTAAACTGTCATGTTTGAATGTCATAATGGTTTTTGGAGCAAAATAAATTGCCTATTTCTTTCCGTTGTTTTTGTTATTTCACAGTAATCGATGATAGTAACTACAAGAATATCAGTTTATTTTAAGTGGAAATTTTAAAGTATATTAAAATGGCCATGACCGTTTACATTTTAGTAAACGGTCATGGCGATTTTAACATAAAACTGTAAATGTCGAATATCCTTTGGATTACAAATAATAAAATTCAGTAAAATAATGCTTATTCTTTTACAGTAGAAATTATTATTCTTATGAAATAAAACAGAGGATTATCTAAATAGGTATCTCAATTTTTTAGCGTATACAGGTATTCATTGAGTGTAGTAGTTTTTTATCTGTATTGTTCCTTGTACAAATTTTCTATCTTTTTATTTATCAGAAAAAAAAACTGTTTTATGACTTGTAATCGTTTTTTTTTTAAATAAAACTCAGGAGACATTTAATTACATTCGGTGACTCACTTTGTCTAACAATACGATTTTTTTTATTATTGCTATCTTTTGCCCGACTTTCTCTCCGAGTTTTCCGGTTTTAAAATGTATAAAAGTGAAATACCACCTAATTAATCATGAAGTTTAGAAAGAACCTATGTTTTATTTTTATACTAGCATTGGCCTTATGTGATCAATAACGGTATCGGATTTGAAAGTGGAACAAGATGCAGAATCGAGAGCCCGGACCGGGACCGTAATATGGAACGGGACAAGGATCGAAACCCAATGGGGGACCGGAATTGAAATCAAAATTATGATCGGAATCGAAATCAGGAACAATACCGATCCATTCACACGTATAAAGTTAGACTATCCCCGAGTAATAATAGCCTACCATATGCACAGGTTACGTACAAATTTGAACTGTGACCGGTAGCGGTATCCGAATTGAAAGCGGGACAGGGAGCAGAATCGAGTACCGCGATCGGGACCGAAATTCAGAAGGAGATTGTGGTTGAAACCAAGTGTGATTGAGATCGGGATGAGAATTAAGAGCGTAACAGGGATCGAATTCAGGAAGAGTGCCAGGACCAGAATTGATAGCGGCAACGAGAGGTCTATAGCGAAATCGTTTAATATAAAAGATGAAGATTCTATGTTCACAGGGCGAACCTGTAGGCGGAAAGCTACTTTTCAAATAAGAGCCATTGTTAATCGTATACGTATGTCAACAAAAATATTGTGACTAGTGGTCGAGTAGGGCTCAAAATTCAACCATAATTCATTAAATTATTAAGTTCTGACGTTGTTGAGGTTCTTTTGATTAATGTTTTCGCCAATAGGAGCATGCATAAAATTGATGTATGTTGTAGAAATGACAATTGTAATATTAGGATATTGTCCATATGTTTATAAAAATCCTCTACTTATTTACTGTTTGTATTTATGATTACGCTAATATTTAGAAAATGATTGTCCGTCTTTTTAACTCTTATCATTCGAGGTGAATACCGCTAGAAAACAGATCGGGTTTATTAATTAAACGAATTTCAGTCAATCATTCCAGATATCGATGTTGGTCGAGTAGTGAATGCCTTACCTACTTGAAACTTAAAGGTGCCGTGCTTTAATTCTGAACACAGGTGAACAAACCGATGAATTTTACCTTGGGTCAAATTAAATGACTTGGTCAGCGCCTGGGGAGCACGTTGAGCCGTCAATTTCGACGACAACAGTCGTCAGCGGCCCAACTCGCATCGGGCCGACGTGAAGCGCCGCAACCGAAAACAGAAATATTGTAGGAGGGCATGCCTCTGAAGTTGGACGGCATGAACTTGACACGACTACAATCATTCCGTTTCCACATCCCTATAAATATGGTGGGATTTATATTAAGCGATTTTACATTTAGGCAAACGAAGGTGAAAATGACTAATCCTTTATTTTTAGAAGAACAAGGCGAATGGGCAGAATAATACGTCGCTATTATGGTTTGAACCTAGTAGGTGATAAAGTATTTTTTTGGCTGTTTTATTTCTGTTTCGTGTCGCTGCCGATGTTTAATGCTTCGCATTAGATGGTCGTCACAGTCGGTAGCCGCGTACGCAGACGACCTTAAGAGTGCAAACCTCCCGTCGCCCATTAAACGTTGCAGGATGCGCACAATGAAATCGCTGCGCATTGTTGTCTGTTTTGATTTAACGTATGATTTTTCGTAATCAGCCCACCACGGTAGTATTGCATGCGCGAGAGGAGATAATGCTTATATTTTTGCGACATCGATGTTCTGAAAACATCCGTTGATGTTTACGTACAGTTCGTTTGTGCATACATTTCTGCCATTTTTATTTTTTCTGAATAATATTGACATTTCCTTGTGATTTTTCCGTGTCACGAATGACATAATGTGGAAACCTCATAATTTTCTCATTTGGATTTGTATGCCACAGGCTTCTAACTGCCATTTTTTCAACGCTTATGCATAAACATAGGCAAATGCCTTATTTAATAATATGTAATCTGCCACACAATAGGATTTATTCGTTATTAAAAAAAAATTGATTGAAAAACCATGTCAAGGAATGTCTTACTATATTTACGTACACCTACATAGGTAATAAAATAAATCTCACAATACTTATAATATTGAGTATATATATAGCCTTTTGATATTATTTGACCTTCAACGAGATTAGCTTCAAAATAGTTTCAATATTAAATGGTCACTAGCTATCATATTGATAAAATTATAAATAATTATACTTTCTAAAATTGTATATGTTAGTAATACAGATTATTTTAAACACTAAAAAAATTCCTTTAAAAAATATAAAAACTGTAAACAAATATTTTTAGACGTTTAGGAAATAAATATAAATAAGCATCATACTTCCTATTCTTGGGCTTAATACATTTATTAGATCGTTTGGAAAATAAAAAGGTCTCGTAAATAAAAACAAATTGAAAAGGCTAAAAGTACACGCCTGATAATGCTCATTTAATTATTATTAAAAAAACAAATTCTGTAGTTGACTTATAAAGTGAAACGGAGAAAATATATATATATATATATATATCCTCAAAAACTGATAAGGAAACCAAAACAAACCAATAAACGATTTATAGTGACAACTGCGAATGTTATTACAATACGTTTATCCATTCGATGAGTTTAGTCGCGCCGCCACTTTCACCTCAAAAATAATATATGCGCATCATGACGAGTTTCCAAAAACATAATTTTTATAAACATCACAAGTATATATCTAATGATATACAATGAGAAACTACTCGCAGTGATTCCAAAGCTAATAAAGAAAATCATATAATCAAAATATTGCTTGACTTAAGTAGAGCGCTAGTTTAAACGATTCGTGTCGAGGCGTGCGAAAACAAAAAAACAATTTACTCATCATTCTTAAAAAAAACGTTCACATCTTAGGTATACGTTTTGTATAAACTATTAGACAAATTTTACTTTGATTTTAGTTTTAAATGTATCGTGGCATTTTACGACTCAGATGAGAAAAAGAAACTGGGTATGCGCTGCAAATATAGACAAATCCGGATTGAGAATTCACATTCATTCCTCTTACGGCTCCATCTAACGTTGAAAGTCGAAACTTAAAACAGTACGAACGTAACTATTCCAGAGCATGATAAATCCAGTTTTATTTTATTATTATATATTGTGTCTTTATTTCGTTAATTTATTTCCGATTTTTTTATTGCTAATTTTCTTTTTAATTTATTTATTTCTGGATTTGGTTCTCCATTATTTTCTGATGCAATATAAATAAAATTATAAATTAATTTAGTTTCAACTACTTCGTGGCTCAGAAGAAATAAATTCTGCGCACGCGCTGCAAACAAACCCAACTAAAATGGATATAGATATACAAAAGACCAGTCGATTTTAGTTTTGTGTTAATTGTAATTCAAAGACACCGAATCGCGCAGACGTTTTCAATAGCTCTTATAAACATTTTAAATAAACTATTTGTTGTAATTCTGAAGCCAATAAGAAAAATGCACATATATAAAGTTTTACGGGCGTAATCGTGTCACATACACATATACACGAAAATTTTTCAACGGTTTTTTTTATCCTAAATAGAATAAATGTCTTCCAAAAATATCAAATGTGTTAACGGAGTATTTATTCTTGATATTTGTATATTTATATTTTCTTATAAATGCAATGTGAATAAAATATAGAAGTATTTTAAATCACAGAAATTGCTTGTTTTTAACACGTTGAGAGTGGACACTATCACAACTGCTTCGCGTCGTTATATAATTATTATTATATAAATGTAATGTAATTAAATAAACAAAAATGAAAACAAAAACTTAATTTTCTCACAGGAGTTGGAGAGAAACACAAACCAAGCGGAATTGAACACCATAGCAACATACTACTTCGACGGCCAGGGCAAGGCGCTCAGGCCCATGGTCGCCATACTGATGGCGAGGGCTGTCAACTACCACGTATACGGCGAGAATAGGTACGACCACTATTATTATCGTATATCATTATCGCTTTTCTCATTCGCGGCTGCCAAAACTGCCATTACTCAAAATCATTATTAATTCTATTGTACAAAATATACAAAAGGCTTTTATTATTATTTAAGGCGTTGCAAAACATTTTGGCAATGTAACAGTTTCCATTCAGATGCCATAAGACACCTCACTGTCGGCCCCGAAGGTCAATGTTGTGCTTTATACATCGAGTGCGTCTGTGTCCGTGAATATGAATTGATACTTAACCGAATTACGATTTGCGTCCGATGCGCGGTCGCGCTGTACCGCCTCTGATTTAATTCTTTTTGACAAATATGCATACAATAGCTCTTCATCTTCGTTATGGTCATTGCGATGCCATTGACTTCATAGTTCGACGTGTAATCGATGTCATTATTCTATTGATTCTTATCGAGATAAGTAAGTAAATATTGCCAGTTAATTAACCCTCCATTTTTGTCGTACCTAATATGTTTATTACTAATAATTATATGAGTTACGTGTGTGGATATTGAATACTTTTATTTTTAAGTATTATTTTCGGAAATGAATTCGTAGTGCTAATTGTTCACTTCCCTAATTCTAACTTCTCATTTACGCAATTTTTACTGACATGTATTAATAGCCCTTTCGTTATTAATGAGAATTCATACTCATAAAGTAATAATTTCACATCGAGCGTGCTTCGCGTTCTCAACAGCATTATTTACATAAAGTCGTACGTAATGTTTGATAGCGAGCATTTTAATGTAACCTTCTTAGCGTTTTTGACGCGTCCTATTTACACGATCGCGAGAAGAATTATATATGGGTTGGGGTTTTCTACACGGATACATTATGTATACAAATATTTTAACAATGACACATTGTTAAACCTGTGTTGGAGCTTAAGTTTCATTGTTTTATCTTTATGTAACTTTAGGGGCTTAAAAATCAAAATGCCGTTATTTCGAAATTTGGATTTTTACATTTTTATAGGAAAATAGGTTTCGACAGCAGATCGCCCTCGTAGATGTAAAATGAATTCCTTCTATTGATCGGGCGCGCTGTCGTGACTCGAGCTCGATCCTGATTTCGCTATTGATCTCGATCTAGATCCCGATTTTAGTCTCGCTCTTATTCCCAATCCCGGCTACGTCTTTGACTTTATTTCAATCAAATTATCTTAATGAAACGAATACTCTCACTACCGAAAACACATGTATCGCTACTAAATTATTTTATTGCTAAACGTTTTTGCTCCCGCTGTTATTTCTCGATTCCGGTACTGCTCACGATTTCAATCTCAAATCGGTGTTGATCTTCACCTTCTCCTGGACATTATTGTAGTCAATGACCAAACATTATAAAAAGGTCACTATGTTCTTACTATGCTCACTTAAATGAAACCGCAGACAAAAGCTAGTGTATATTAAACCTGGCCAAATATTGCACATTGATCCAGTGATGCTCAAGGAATAACCGCATAAACTAGGAAACAGACAGACAAAAAGACGTTGTTTTTATAGTATTTACGAATAAATATTTATTTAGTCATGATAAGTACCAATATTTTTACACATTTCGGACATCTTGTAAAAATGTCAATAAGTGTATGTACGCCTTTACGGTAAAGTTATTAAAATCAAAATTTAATAGCCTTCGAAGGCGCTTTTGCTGTTTTTTGAAGGTAAAATATCTTTTAGACAAGTGATTTAAGTAGCGAAAGCGATGGTCATCAATCAGAATTAAAAATATTACTATTAATATATCTACACATGAAAAATAAACTAATAACGTATCAACGCACAGTAATTTTTGTGTTTAAAGACTTGAAATTTTCGCATGTTTTTCATATGTAATGTACTATATATAGCTAAATATTCAGAAGTACTTTCCTGTGGTAGAATCACTACATAAGAAACTAACCAACATAGTGGTTGTGGTCAACTTGGTCACTAAAATGGGCCGGCTCGACCGGTGAGGTATCTGTCTGTCATAGTATATAGACTAAGTTCCGGTAGCCCACTCCCCCATCCTTCACTCCATTCCTATCCATCATTCCATTCTCACTCTATCAGATATCCTATTCCTAATCAAATATGTCGGCAACGTACTGCTGACTCCTCTAGAATTGCGAGCACCCATGGACGGGAATGGCCACCTACTCTCTGAGCACCCGCTCTCAAGCTCGTTAGCCCCTCGAAAATACTATACTAAGAAATAAAAAAAATCTAATAAACATATCACGATAGACGTTCATGAACTGATCAACCATGATTTATGTAACTAAAGCCTCATTTGATGATTACATATTGCATGCCTTAAGCGCGAGCGTAGGTATGCTTCTACTGTGGCCTGAAAATCCCGTGTAATCACGATAACTAAAAACTATTTAACTTTTAAACTTAATTTCTTTTTCAATCTCATCACTAATCGATTGGGAATAACTGTATTGAAAATCATAGCTTGATATAGTACCGATTAGCTGTAATTGAATTTTTTAACTCGCAGTTATTCATGTTTTGATCTTTTTTTTCGCTTAAATATCTGAAATGAAGATTGAAATGAATGTATTATGTTTTTGTAATTGCCAACAGATGGCGATAGTAATATCAAAAATATAACAACTATTTTCGCCCGAGGATCAGCTGTACGATTTAGTTCAACTGTTTAGCTTTAAGTCGCGTGCGCAGGGTGCCCGGGTTCAAATCTGTCCTAGAATTTGTTTTTAATTACTTTCAAACGTTTTAATTAATTCTAAAGTTATTTTTAATGTAATTAGTAATACGTTTATATTAACAACAATTATTTTATAATAATTTTAATCAGTGACTTCGGGAAAGTTTTGAAGAACTTCAAAAAAAGATTTTTGGTGAAAAGCACATATATTATCATTAATCTCTAATTTAAATAACATACGTATCTCACGAGCGCTTAAGGCATGCGCATTTGGTTTTACCAAATTTCTTAATAATGTTTACAAAGACCTAACCGACATTTTTCGTTATACTATATCCGTATTCGTACGCGTCCCCAACGGCATGGACTTAAAGTAAATGTCCTCATCTTCTATATCGACGCTCTCCCGAACCTGCTCCAACGCCTCGGTTTCATGGATTCGCCCAGCGACGCGGGGACGAGAACACGTACCGTGCAATGTGCTGCTAAAGTCAGTCGGTATAGAACATTCTAATATAGCTGCAATACCAATTACTATTAATTCAATTATTCGTTTATTTCTTCTTTCTTTTATGTCATCTCTATAGTTGTTGATTTTTTCAATAATGTGCTATGTATTTTCCTAGGGTTAAGATAACTCAGTGTCAAATTTTATCAGAATCACATCAATGGGTTAGATATGACACATAACAAACACGTAGGGTTACTTATATATCGCGTTTTTAATATTAGTGTGAATATTTGTTATATTGCATATTATAACTGATTTGTTTTTCGTCTTAAGAAATGTACTATATATTTGTTTCTACAGCGCACTGTTACAATCGCAGCGGCAGGTGGCCATGATTAGCGAGATGATCCATTCCGCGTCGCTCATCCATGATGACGTCATTGATCAGAGCGACTTCCGCCGTGGAAAGCCCTCCGTCAACGTTCTCTGGAATCATAAAAAAGTATGTAGTATGTTCAGTTTAATTCCATAAAAACTGGCCAAGAACTCTCCAAGTTCTTTACGAACAGACTGAGCGAAACGCATTTTGCATTAACGCTAAGCTTTAGCCGAATGATATCCATTCGGCTAAAGCTTAGCCTTTATAAGCTGTTTATAGATTCGAAATTCATCTAAAATTATATCGCTACAATTATATATTGGTATATCTGCTATCCGTTGCGGTAAAATACACATGTATGCTCATTTGTGCCGGCGATTAGATTGTTATTTAAAACGGAAAATTGTCGTTATCGAAAAATAGTTACAAGGTGTGGAAAACTACCAAACGTATGAAAAGTTACCAATATTATTATTTTTTTTTTTGTAAATACGTATCTATAAAATTGTATGGCGGTCCAGATAAGAAACTTGCTTCTACCATTTCATCAGAATCGATGAAAAAATGGGGCAGCTATAAGGCTGTAACATGTGAACGGACTTACGCCCATGATAAAATTATGAAAATTATCTTTTCGCATTTGGCTACGGAATTACTAAAATGCCACATACGTCTTACAAAAATATTGTTTCATGATTGGGTGGTTGCGGATAAAATATTTTAAAATTCCAAAGTACGTCCATATTGAATGTAAAATCTATCCCAAAAAGTTAGAGATTTGTACTTCCTACCCAATAGACTGTTATCGATCTTAGACAGTGTAATTTTCGAGTTTTCTAGCACTAAACATTTTTTTTTTAATAAAAATAGGATATATCATTATTTATGAAGTATAATCAGTCTCTAAATTTACATCATGCGTAAAACGTGACGGTATTACAAGTAGGAAGTGATTCCATTGTTACATGTTTTTGACGTTATAATATCTTATAAATCGATGAACGCCGGCTGCACACACGAAAAAGCATGACTCATTGTCGCGTTCCGCCTGAGCCGAGCGTGCGAGCGAGAGCGCGGAACAATAGAGTGCAAATAAATGTTAATTTATCAAAAACATTGTCATTTTTAATTAACTCCATCTTTGTATTATACAAAATAATGATAATTCAGTGATAATAATTCAATTCAATTCATAAAAGTATGCAATTTTTCATCAATTTTTTCTTATGACGTTATCACGTAAAATTATCATCCGTAAACCGACTTTACAGACAACCAATTTTTGAATAGGATATTAATTTTACGGTGATTGAAACGAAATATTAAACTTTATTGTAGTGAAGATATATAGCCTAGAATATTATTTAAAATGTTTATTATTATTAAATAAGTTTCTTAAACATGTTCAAAAAGAGTAATTAAATAGGATTTTCTGTCCACATATCACCTTACAACAAAAAAATCCTATGTTGTTACGTCAAGTAAGCAGTCTACTCAACGTTGGTTATTTGCAGATTTGATCACATAGTAAACAATAAAGACCTATTGCGCTACCTTCAAGCAAACAAAACCACTATTTACATACTCTACATGAAATTAACGTTAGATAATGAATAACGGACATTTTAATCCTGATTCTAAATTTTAATTTAAAATAATTGTTAATTACTGTACTATGTTTATAGTAAATAAAATTACGGAAAATGTTATTGCATTCTTTAATGTTAAATACTCTTAAAATTTTATTAATAATCGCATTTTATTTTCTATATAAAATATGGGCTTTACATTAACAGTATGACAGGTTATGAATAGATTTGGAAGAAAGTTTGAATTAAGTTTATTATGATATTTAAAAAAACGTAGAATTTCTCGCAAATAGTCATATTCTCAAACTAGAAGTTTCTTTACTAAAATCAAAGATCTTTGGTTTTTTTTAAATTAATTATTTAAAATCTATTTTTCATTGTTTCAATTGGTTGTTAGAACTCGTCAAATGGACAAAATAAGATGCTTCCGGAACTTTTTGATGACAGATCATCTGGAACTAGGATATAGTCGATTGAAAATAACTAGTAAACAACCAATCTATAAAACTGTTGAATTGGATATCAATATGAACTTTCTTCATATTCATATCCAATTTAGTTTTTTATCGAATACACAGTTTAAGATTATTGGTAAATAAAGTGTAATGCTTCGGCTGATGCGCTATTCCATCTTCTTCCAAGTGATATTTGCTTGGATAAAAAAACCGCTGTCTATAGTTTTAAATTCGAAAAAATATTTTTTTACAATTTTTATTTCGTCGAAGTTCTTCTATTAGATTTTCATAAAAAATATATTTCTCGAGATACTGCCAAAAATAGATATTTTAAACAAATTCGGTAAATAAATAATGCGAGGAGACAATGGAGGATATTAATATTTTTTCGAATTTGTACTAAATTTTTCATTTTCAAAGTGAATACATAATTTTATTCTGCTACGACATCAATTAAAACATTTCATCCTAAATATTAATAAAATCGGCTGGCTATTATAGTAATAAAATATATAATATTATTATTATATTAAAAAAATTGGTTGTATAAATTGGATTTTCTTTTGCTATTAATCATAACTAGGTCATGATATATACAATTTATTATTTTTATATTTACAAATTTAGTTTTAAGAAACAGCTACAAAATTTATATGAGGGTTTTTTATCTGCTTCATTGATAACGTCTCGAGCACAGTTTATGGTCTGTCGTCAAGTGCCAATCGTACATACAAATAGTCACATATTATTGATAAATAGCAACAAAGTATGCCCGACACGAATGGGATTTCCTGTTAGAGACGTCATTGCTGCACCCGCGCACATATTAATATTCGTCCTTGGGACACATAACGTCTATACCGCTGTCACTTAATCATATTGTTCAATATATTTATTTTACATGTAAGAGATATAAAAATAATAAAGGGCGATGGTGGCCGAGTGGACAAGTGTACAAACTTCAAATTAAGAAGTAATCCGGGTTCGCGTTCTGAACACTTCGAATTTAATAATGAATTTAAACCTAACCTAACAGTAGTGCCCTATCCGCACTGAGTCGGCGCGGATGGCAATTTATTTTCGATCATATTCCCAGTACCTACTTAAAATTGTAAATAATTAACATGTTATTGTATGCTTAAAAGACTAATCAATTGCATTAATTTCATTCGTAAAATCAATTTATTTACATAATAATTCTTTTCAAACTTCTAACACCTAACGTGTCATTGTTATGCGTTTGATTTTTCATCGTAATGACCGATCGGATTCGAGACGATATTGAATGGAGTCGGCCCGCAGCATTGACTCGAAACGTGCACGTAAAAACTACGACAACGCACCGACGGGGGACCTTGTGGTTTTTCATATTAATTTCGAGGCGATCGTGTCTCTCATTAGGGCTGCGATTGTCCAGCTCCCCGACGCAACGGCGTCCCGCGGCAGCCGGCGCAATTCTCATTTGTAATAGAACGTCACGTCTATCTTTTAATGAGCGTTTTCGGCCGGCGGCCGCGCCGCCGTATCTGGGTTAAGATCAACGCCATTCAGCGCTTTGGTTCATTGAACACCGGCTCTTTTGTACGGCGCTGTCGGCCGCCGCCGGAACACCTAATAACATTCTCTCTCCTCCGTTTCCAACGCGACCCGGTTCCGGTGTACCGCCATGCCTGAAAGTGCAAAACTAGGAACGACGAAATGAATCTCCGCCGGTAACGACCCGGTTATAATTCAAATTCCGCTATTGTCGTGTAATCGATTTCGCTCTGCTGCGAATTTATTAATGGCTGATCATCTTCCCGAATCTGTTAATCGATACGTATTCGATTGCTATAGCGACACAGCGTGCGCCTCCAACCTTGTGGATAATACGCAAAACGAAAATATTTGTTTAAAATATTCAAATATTTGACTGGAGGCGGCGAGCTTTCACTTTCGCACAATTTCATAAATATTAAACCACGTTAGCGGTATCCGAGGCTTAACGTCCTCGTTCCAAATTATTGAAATGCGTGATAAACGTTTCGCTTTTCTTTGATTATTATTCAGTGTTACATATTTTTTCTCGATCCGTTCGGACACCGAAACGCCTGTGGGAAGTGGCCCACGGCCCACTCGGACTGGGCCGGCGGCCCGCGGGCAGACGGCCCACTCGCGCGCACACATCGGCGCCGCGTGCGCACACATGCATTCACGCGCATACGATCAACATTGAAATCACGTTCGGGGAGTCACGGTGAAAGTGCGGGTGCGGCGGACGAACGCGCGGGCCATTTAGCGTTTCCGATTCATTGAAGGCTCGTCTTAATTTTTCATTTGTATCATTCTCGATATTGTGTCGTCTTAATGAAATGGTATTAATTATTAAATAGTAAACAGTTGTCTCAATTTCGTCAAAATCGCTAAAGACCCTTTATCCACTACAGACGTCTTATTTTATTTTACTGTAATAGGATTGCTTATTACTACTGATTCGTATCTAAAATCGGACAACCAGATGGCTTTTAATATTATTTTATATATAAACATTTGTTTTAAGTAGTCTATTAGATTATTAAACATTGAAATGTGTTCATAACTAACAATAGTTTTTATTAAGTACTCGCTACTTTATTTTCAAGTGCGATATTGTAAAATGGTGGTTTAAGTGCTAGGAAAACATTTTACAGTCAATTAGTATTCCCGTTGTTGTATCAATACATTCAAAAGCCTTCATAATGGTCGTTAACTGATAACTAGTAATATTGCTATTTGCTTTTGAATACGCTGTTTTGTTATATGAACATTATTAACATCATTGTTAATTATTGATTCTGTGTATGAAGCATTTAACCAATGTGCTTATAAGCTAACCGAGTAAATGCTTAATTGCTGATAAACAACTCTGAACATGTTAGTAAGGAGCGGAATCTACGATTGTATATTTTGTATAAGTAACGAAATCTTTGAAGTACGCCGTACAAGTTACGAGTGACGGAGGTTCAGATGCCGCCACGCCCTGAATAGCGATTAATTTAGAACAAAGGCAACACACGTTCCTCTATGGCATTAAGATAAAAGCCTTTAGCTATATAGCTTACATATTCCGCACCGCTTCGGATGCCACTAGTACGCACGACGACGCAACGCTTGCACGCTGCCATGAATACAATCGATGTGATTTCTACTTTGTCCTTAGTTTTATTAAGGAATTCGTTTTTAAATAAAGAGATCAACCTCAATTCAAAGTTGATACGCTGAATAACAAAATTCGGCTGTTGCTCGGCGTGTTGTGATGTTTTTTAGGAACTACGTCATTTTTTTTTGTGTTCATTGTACCATGGAATTTGTTTATCTATTCCATAATTCGATATTATAAACGATGCGTTTTAGTTACTTCCACAATAATATAATATATAGTAGGACAGCTCTCAATATGATATTCTAAAATGTTGAGAGAAAATTTCAGTTATCAGTATAATTAAAAATTTCCGATCTTATAAGCGGAATCAGTTGTGTAATTTTCGAATCCTACGGCTTTTGAAGCGATGCTAAATTTTATACATTATCACGTATGTTCCTCAATCACATTACCATCGTTTGTCATTCCATGTCTACTTACGTAATATATGTCACATATCCGCCTCTAAAATTAGTCTATTGGCGGATGCTTTATTGTCTGTTTGTTCTACTGCGAACTTATATCCTGTTAAAGTGTGTTTACGTTATGTAACACAAATATTGATTTGGTTCTCGCCCATGTTTGTAAAAATCGTTAACCATACCTATGAATGTAGATTGTAAATATGTATGTACAACATTAAATTGTCAAGGTAAAATTCACAGTGTACATATCAACCTCTACTGTAGGCGTTTTATCATTATTGTGTTGGAATGTCGTAGTGTAAATTAGTTAACTGATGTTTAACTAAATGTCCACTTTTTTTTTAATTAGTAGCCTAAATTTTCTTAAAATCTTGATCTACGATTGTGATAGTGTTGTTGATGTTTTCATGCAGTGCGATGATAGTGGGAATGCTTTGTTTCCGTACGTACTGGTACTGGATGTAAAATGTCTCAATTTAAAGTAGACTTTAGAGAAACTTAATTTTTTCATTGCTCCTACGTACGTTCAAGCCTATAATGAAACCTTTCGGATTAGCGCCTTTAACGAGGCTTTTAATTGTTGTGAGTACTCTCATCTCTTCTACTGCTATATAAATATTAACTTTAATATTTCATTATTGTAAATCTTTTGTCTTTGAAAGAGTCGTTGCACTTTGTTTTCGCTGCAAATGTGGCGTTGTATTGGTATTGTCGACGGTCACAATACTAAATATGATTAATACAATTAACTACGTCAATCGTGTGACACTTACGATACTTTTATTATGCGACACCATCGTTTACTATTGTTTCAATTGTTGTAACGTTTTTATTTGTCAAGTTCGTACAATCTATATACGATGTATGAATATTTTAAACAAATTTCTAAACGGAATGACTCTGTTTTATATTTACATACATATAAAATTATATTCAGTCAAAATTGATTAAGGCTGAATTAAATTTATTTAGCTGTGTAACAAGGAAGCACCATACTAGTTGTTGCAACTTTCATAATTTAGTAGAATCTTCGTAGTTCGATATTATGTATTTAAAGATTTTTCGATAAAGTTTTATACGGATTTCTTAAAATCGCACATTGGATATTAAAAAAAAGAGAGCCTCTAAAAATAATGAGAAGATAAAACCGAAAGTTTGTGTAGATGAAAGTTTGGAACTTGTAGGAAAAATGTGAGTCTTAGAGAAAAAAAGAAGTTGGTTAAGATGACACGGTAACTTAGATATGTGTGTTATCGATGCAAAAAAAGATGAGATTTAAAATGGCAAAGATGGATATACCTAATTTATTATCGAACATCATACGATTTGTTTTTGATCACCGTCAACGAACTCGTTAGCGCAAGAACAAGAAAATTATATAGAGAACTTGCACAGGAAGCATATGTTGGAATTGCCATGTGTAATTATAATGTGTTTGGTTCGGGCAAATTATACTTGTCAGCATGATATTGAATGTTATTTGTAATTTGTAACTAATCATGGGATCGAATTCATATGAGTTAGTTCAAAATTTTATATCTTCTATACATCCCTTTTATATATATACATATTTTTACACATTTTACATATACAGCGTGATGCGGTAGCACGCGAGAAAGGTGGAAAGCCGGCGGACTACTGCGTAACTTTCTAGACGGCGCGGCTCTACCCGCCCGCCCGCCGGGAGACACCTGCGTACGAGTCCGCAATGATGCTGACTCATTTTTACGCAATGAACGAGTATTCCATATTTCTCATCCGAATCCGGCGACTCGGACCGGACGTGCCGTGGAAGAGACGGCGATGGATGTGATTTCTAGTCTATCATACGGAAGTCAAAGATTAATCGTGGATTATGTCATTTCGGATATGCTCGTTGCGAGGTTTGTGTTGATTCGTGTAACGACCGAAATACGTGTGCATGTAATACGTATTTCGGTCGTCAAGTATAATATAATAACGCGATAATGATACAATAGTTGTTATTCGTCGTAAATTTTGAGTTATAATAATTTTTTTATCGTTTGCATTCGACCTTTTCTAATCATTATATTAGTTATAATTTATTTAATCGGTAATATTCCTTAGAGAGCTTTTATGAACACTACGGTTTTATAATTTTTTTAAACACATTTCATGCACCAAGTACTAAGAAGAAGAAAGAAAAAACAAAGTAAGCGTCCACGAACTCGTAACTTTTTACAGCTCGTCAGACGAGTTCAAGGTTATTTCCATAATATCCCACGAGGACGCGCAGCGGTCGGGGGATAGTGCCCGGGCGGGACGCGGGCGCCGCTTTCACCGCGGGCCGCGCGCTCGCGTGGCCCGGCCGAGTGGTACTCTTAGCGGATGGACCTCGTCGGTGACGTCCTGCCGGTTGATTATTCTGATGGGCTTATCGAAAAAAAGAAGACTGGACAAGAAGTACAAAGAACCTATGACATGTGTCATTTATTTATAAATAACAGGACAAAATATGAATTGAATAGGTTATCCATGTTTTATAAAAAATATTAAAATGTGAAACCGGTAATAAGTTTGCTTTCTCTGCGGGTTTAAATTGTTATAAAATGATATTCGCCACGCGATCTACTCGACTCCTTGCACAATCGACAATAGAAAATTATTGGTATCAAGAATAAATTTATTTCTAACCAGACTGGTTTTAATTATTAAATATTTGCATATTTTTTTAGTATATAATGTATTTATCTAGTTCATTGTAGTGGCTAGTTTATTGAGTTGCGAAATAAATAATCACAGGTTGTTCATTTAACATTTACGATGCAAATTTAGCATTAAAATAAGTGAAATAAATAAAACGTTTTACGCTGTACGGTAAAATTACATTTTCTAAACGAGTCGCGTATAGATATAAAATTTTATAGGAGCAATACTCGGCACGACCAAACAAATGTTGTTTGATTTGATTTCTACGAAGGCAACATTGCGGAATTGACTAATTACAAGAGCTATGTTTACGTAAATAAGTTACGTTTTAAACCACCGTTAGTAACTTATTTCGAGAAAATTTGTAAGAAAGTTGTCAGCGTATTGGGTAAATGTTTAACCGAGACCGGTTTCTTAAAACTGAGAATTTTGTTTTTTTCTTATTTATTTTCTCGTAATTGTCATTTCGGTGGCGCAATTTAACAATTATCTTCAGTTCAGTACTTCACAGTCAAAGGCTGTACGCGCAGTGACACCCGTGACGTAACCGCCGAATACTGTCATGTTGCTTTCGTGATGGCGCCACCTCGCGTCTGTCACCGTTTTGTAGCTCGTTCAAACAAACGACTAGCTTTCGTTTTCATAAGAACCTCCACTCGCTTTCTATAATCTTTTATAAGTGTAGTAGCCCAATTTTCTATTTAATTAGTTACCATGAGAACGTTAGAAAATTGTTGCAAACTTGGACTTGTCATTAACTTTATTAGTAAAGAAAATAATTGTAATTGATTGTTTTTTTATTCATCACAATCCTTATAATGCAAGAGAAGCGAGTGTGACTTTATAATTACAGTTGTCTCATATGCATTTAGTATCATTTGTATAAGAATTTGTACAGCGTCCTTAACGATCGTTTTATATAAATAATAAATGCCTATGCAAACAATATTAAACGCGAGAGGGGGCGGTAACAGTTAAAATTCACACTCTAGTAATAGTATCGTTATCATTTTCATCATTTCACTCAACATAAAATTGTTTATGCTTAGAACAAGGAGAGCGTATTTTTGCACTACTTTATGTTCTCGAGAGCGGTGATGGCTCAGTGGCAAAGAACGTAACCTCCGAATCGGTAGGTGTCGGAATCGTCATCGCAGGCGGATCAGCCAGTGACTTTATGAAGTCAAATCGCGTCAAGCGCTGTCGTCGCACCGCTGACGGCGGCCGCCAGCAGCCCCCGAGACGGGCCGGGCCGCCGCGGGGGGCACGGGTAAGCGGCGGGGTGATTGAAACCCGACAGAACGACAAAAATAACAACAGCGTAACGTTATTACGGTTAAATCGTAGTCCGTTACAACTTTTGTTGATATTTAAATTGTCGTCCAAAAAGAATTGTGAGTTTTTCGTGGGGAATCCCGTTGATGTCTTTTGTATGGAACGAAGTCGCCACTGGACGAGCACCGCTGCGTATAAATTAATCGACTATCTGCCGAAAAATATTTTCGCTTCGAGGTTTCTTTTATATATTACATAATCATTTATTAGTCTGCTTAATCTATTTTAATAATGATCTAATGAGATACAGCAGGCTGTCACTTTCTATCGACGGGGCCGTTGTTGTCGTGTGACCGCCCGTGCCGACGAGAGTAAAATTCGTTTAGCGCTTTCCTAGATCAAACGCGAATGGCCGCCGGTTGATTTACGGTAATAGTTATATCGACAGAATTCAATTGCGTCACGGGGCCGCAAATGTTTTATTGTCATTATCACTTTCCATTGTCATAATTCAAACAATAAAATTTCATAGTTTTTATGGTAATTAAATAATAAAAAAAACAAAATAATATAGAACGGTTCATATCAGTCCAAATTTTGAGGCGCCATAAATATAATATTTAAACCTACAAACCAAAGCAAATGAGGTCATTTGTACCATTTGAGAAGTTACATAAATTAAGGAATGTCATAAATATTTAGTGATGCATAAGTGGCGATCAGTATGAAATTGGAAAGCTTGTCAATTCTTCGGCGACATGTCTATTACAACTATTTATCGCATGCGCATAAACAACAGTATTGTTATAATAATACCTGTAATTTGTCATTTGTTACATTTCTCATACTTAACACCTGTGTTAGAATCTCGAGAATATTATTTTTATCCTTTATGTGCATGTCTCTCTTGTGTGTGTGCCTATCTGTTTGTTTGAGACTCGCTCTCTCTATGACGTTTTTAGAAGTTTCAAAATTATGTTATTAGTAAATACCACAATTGGTTTTATTGATAAATTCTTCTTTATCGCTAGTACGTTGTAATTAAGCAATATCGAAAAGATCGTAAGCCACGGTCGAGGGAGCGTCTCCGTGAAGGTCTCGCAGCGCGCAGGCGCTCGTCGTCCAAATCGCGCCGGTGTTCGTGTCGAAATTATGACCCATTAGACTCGCGACTAATTGCCGCCAGATACGTGCTATCCGAGTTTCGTAAGACGCGTCGAGCCAGCACGCCGCCACCACCACCTTCCACGTCGGCCGCTCACTCGTGTATTTAAACACACTGCTGTATAATTTTAAAATCGTTCGTCTGAACTTATTGATGCTGCGGACGTCTATTCTGATATCCACTATTATTTACGACCAATATAATGATATATATCGTAAGCCCTGAAGCATCGAACCGTGGTCCCTACGTGAAAGGTTTTTCTTGTATTTAATAATACCTTGTATTTTTTTTCGTAACCATTTGTAGTTGTTTTGTTTTTGGTAATCTATTTTATAAAAATAATGTAAGGGCATAATGTGTAAGAATATCAAGAATTTCGCAGTGTCCCAAATATTTCTATATTTTTTTGTTATGTCGCATATTATTTTGCTGATATCTGAAATTTTCTTATGTATTACCGTAACTTAGCCGAGTGCAACAAAACATGTAAATAATGATCTACTTCGGATGCGCGCAGTTAGTCGTGAACAATGTAGCCGGTAGCTGCATTCGGGTGGATGGTCGATCTCAGCGGCGCGCCGGCGCACGCAGGGAGTCAAGGCCGGCCGCCTGACACACATCCCGGCCACATTCACCTTCCGTCCGGCGCCCGCCGCCGGCGCCCCCGCCGCGCCGCCGACACCGCACCTGCCGCGCTCGCCACTGCCAAGGCTGACTTGCGAAACGTCGCGCCTCCGCCACCGCCGTCGACCGGCCCACCGCACCGATATACCACATCGCGGTTCGCCAGCACTCTAGTGTCTCGCTCACAAACTCGTCTCGATTCATTTAGTGCGACTCTCTTGCGAAAACACTATTGCAATATCATCGTCGTCGGGTTTGACAAAGTCGTACTTTACCATATGCGGCTGCGAGCCGTGACGTGTACCACTCTAATATATAAGTATATAAAATATGTCACGTCTATAATAAATGTCGTATCTTAAATAGCATACACACCGTCGACGCTGTCGTATGTAAAACGTATTAAATTGTTTTCTTGTAGGATTATAATCAGACGTTACATGTCTATTGTTTTCGATCGCTTCCAATAGAAATCACCACGCAAACTGAATACATTCGCGTGAAACCGTGCGCATTAACAGTTTTCTGGTAAATTATTCATATGGCGGTGTTCGCGCGCCGTCCACACCTGCCTCAGTTGGACTTTCGACGCATTCGAGTGAAAGGCTTTCACT